>PVLD010012509.1:0-60046 GCA_004027595.1 Dinomys branickii | reverse complement strand
TATTTTCCCAGAAGATCTGAAAACATCATATCACTCTGATATATGTGCACCCATGTTTATAGCAGCACAATTTGTAATAGCTAAAATGTGGAAGCAACCCAAGTGTCCATCCACAGAAGACTGGATTAAAAACTGTGGCATTTTTATATAATGGAATATTATTCAGCTATAAAGAAAGACAGTTTTGGGGACTTTGTAGGCAAGTGGTCAAAACTGGAGTCCATACTCATAAGTGAAAGAAATCAGTGGTACATGAGCAGGCAACATATTGTGTCACTGGTGTAAGAACCTGAGGGTGGCAATATAAACTAAGAGACATGAAGGAAATCTGTTCAAAAGCAAAGAACAGATGGGACGAGGGAAAGGAGAAAAGAAAGAGGCAAAAATGTATGTATGTATGTAAGTATATACATATGTGCAGGAGGGCTAGCATGGTTCTACTATTGTATTATATCACTTAATGCTAAGGAATAGTTGAAGACAGGTTATTCGATCAATCTTGTATGTCTGTATGTGTTATCCTGAGCACACATTTTGAAGATATCAATTTGCAAAGCAGTAACTACTGTTGGTTTTCTGATGCTTTGTCTATAATTCAATTCTGATCTTACTGTTATTGTACTACTTTGTGCCTCTTTGTTAATGCTTTCCGGTTTCTTTTTTTTTTTTCTTCTGTTGTTGAGATGATTAATTGCTTGACCAATTTCGCATGTCTGTATCTGTGTTTATGAATATACACTTCGAAGATATCAGTAGGTAAAGCAACAACCATTGTTGAGTCCATGTCACATTGTCTGTAAATCAGTTTTGATTGTACTATTTCTTATGCTACTTTGTGTCTGTTTGTTAATATGATTTTTGTGCTTTTACTTTTAAAATAAAAAAAAGATCTCATGCTGTGGGCTTTTCATGAATTCTCTTATTTCTCCATGCCTCCTTTTGAAAAGTAATTCCTTAAAGAATTTCCATATTATCAGAAATGCTATGATATCTATAATATTTCAGCATCTCAGTCATCTAAGTACATGTCAGAGCATACTAATAAACATCAGAATAGCTATATAAAAAGTAGTGAAATATAGCCTCTCCAATGTATTATGCAGAACACTGTCATGTTCCTGCCATTTCTAAAGAGGTAAATATTGCCTTAAATATCACGTGAACAACGTACTTGCTTTATTCCTTAGACTCCATTGCAATCCCAGACACAATTGAATTACTTTTGTAAAGACTTATGTGGTTGGTAGATCCTGAATCCGAAGTCAGTAGGGTCTGCCAGGCAGAAGTGATTTTATAGCCCCTTCTTCAGTTTGACAAGTGGGTTCCACTTATAATTCATTTAACTGCCTGTATGTTAGTTTTCTCATTGACATTGGCTTTCGTCCAGATTTGTAGAGTAACTTCTTTATTGATACTTTTACTGAGCTTGGAAGTATTCAGTATTAAAGACTTTCCCTTTATATATCAAGAAAGTATTTTCATAATTTCTTGGTTATATATATATTTTTTTAGCCTAGCAACTGTCTAGCTTGACCTTTACAAAATAACATTTTTAAAATCTCCCAAACGAATCTCTTTATACTCCTCAAAATGTACTTAGTAGCTCTAAATATTTGATAAATCTGTCCTATATTTCAACTTCTTCCCTATCAGTTGAGTTTTGTATGACATTGTTACTTGTCTCATTTTGAAATTTGTCCTTAGTGTAGAAATTTCCATTTGCCTCTTTCATAGACTGGCTCTGCTACTAAATTATGTAACTTGTTTTTTTTTTTTTTTTGCGGTACTGGGGATCGAACTCAGGACACTGCGCTTGCCAGGCAAGCGCTTATTCCACTGAGCTATATCCCCAGCCCTAAATGATGTAACTTGTATCTAATCACTTACTCTTCTTAACACCTCAAAGTTCCTCAGCTATATAGTTAGGATAACACTTCTTCATCAGGTAGTTGACTTAACTTCATGTGCCATTATAGAAGAGTGCTTTGCACATAACATACAATATATAAACTGATATTGTTATTTTTATCCTGTGGAACTATATTCCCAGTATATTTCCTACATTTCTTTATGGTAGGGTCAAGGTTTCTTGACTAAGAAAGTACATGACTCTCCGTTGTTTTCTGTGTTTGTTTCTTCTCTGGATTTGATTTAAGAAGAAGCAAAATGATGCCATTGGTAAAGTTTTCTCCCCAGTCCCCTTTTGTAGAGCTACCTACCTTAAGTCTTTGACGCTTCCTCCCAGAAATGAAAGTGAAGTCAAGGAGCAAACAGTCCAGAGATCAGAAGAGCCCTCTGCTTTGGCAACACCTTGAGTTGAGCAACAGGACTCTTTTTTGCTCTGAAAATATAGTCTCTGAGTCTTCCTGTTCAGCATGAATAAACCCTGCACTAATCTGGGTGTACTGGTAATCTCTGCCCCAGTAGTATCTAAAACTCTTTTTTAAAAATTCTCTTTAAAATACAAAAGAACGATAGTTCATCTTCTGATAACTGGCAATTTGTATCTCTAATAGTACCCCTCACAGGAACCACAGTCACCTGGCTTGAGTCACTGAGGAATGTCTTGTGGTGCAAGTTTATTCACATAGCTCACCCTTTCCCCCAGTGACCCTAGTTTAGCATCAGTATCCTCTCTGAGAGAATTTTATAATTCTGACCAGCAGTATGTTGACATTACCTGTGAATCACCGTTCTGCTTGATGGTGCTTCATCTGTGACCACCTCACATGCTGAGCTTTGTCTTTCACCTCTCCCTCTCAGTTCTGCCAGCACAATTATTTCAAAGAATAGCCTCCATGAAGGATTCTGCTTCCGCTTCCATTCTGCCTCGTTCTGCACATCTAGCTCCAGGAAACTCCCTCTGATAATATCACTCCTTTATCTCAAAACACTCTCACAACTCTCAGTTATCTGCACTCAATATTCCTACGAAGTTCTTTAAGCTCTCCCTCTTCATGTCAATTTTCGTGAGATTTCCCAACTATTTTCTGGTGCAGCCCAGTCATGTGTTGTGGCTTGTACCTGGCTGTGCCCCCAAAACCTCATGTGCTCATAGGTGGGACTTTTCAGAGATGGGTGGATGGATGTGTGATACTGGAAATTAAGGGTGTGTGGTACTAAATTACTGCACTGGTTGGTTCTGCAGTTTGGGGTTAGAATAATGGGAAGAAGCCCATGGTAGGTGGCACCAGCCGAGGTTTATAGCCTCAACGGGAGAACAGAGAAAAAGGTGACTTACTTCACTCCTGCTTGCCGTTTGCTACTTCTTGCTTTGCCACAAACTGTTTCTCCACTGTGTTGTCCCTCTGTCACGCTGCCCTGCCTCGGAACAAGCTGACTATGGACTGAAGCCTCTATAAACTCTGAGGCAAAATAAACTTTTGGTTCCTTAACTTTTAGGTGTGGGCTACATTGTCTCAGCAATGAGAAAGTAACATCATTTATGTTAAATATACTATCTGATTCCATTTTATAATCCTATAAAACTCATGCTACTTCCATATTAATTTTCTATTACTCTTAAATGCTCTATTATCCCCCCAAACTTGATCAAATTTTCAAAACATAATGCAGCACTCACTCTTGCATAAATCATACATAGTCTCCCTTGTCTCAAAGTTTCACTTCTCTCCTTTGATGCAATACCTAGTATTAGGTAAAAACAATTTAGCATTTAAGTATTACAAATTAGATATAATCAGAATAAGTTTACTTATTGTTTTGCAAAAAAAATCACGCTTCTGATTTCATGGATGTTAATTTTATTACTCTTTTTACATTTTGAATTTTCTTAATACTTTTTTTCTCTTAAATGGATAGATACATACAGAGATAGAAGTAAGAGAAAGGAAGATTACATTTAGAGCAGTACTGGTTACCGGTACTTATTAGATAGCTTTGTTGATTGGCATATATAGGACAAAATTTTTTATTTTAAAGAGAATAAAAAAAAATTAAAAACAAAAAAATGATTACAGAATTTCAAGACAAGATGATAGGAAATTAACGATGGTTGTTATATTGCATATTGTTATCTTCAAAGTAGCTGTTCAGATTACCAGACATAGGCATACAAAATTGATAAAAAGAGTCAGGCATTAACTGCTCCTTCTAATAAACAAAAAAGAAATCAATAATTATAATAATGTTAGCTAATGTCTACAATGACAGCTAACATTATATATATATATATATATATATATATATATATATATATATATATCTTCCTTCTAAGTAAATAAAATCTGAAAGGTACAATACAGATGGTGAAAGGGAAAGAAACTACTCAAAGGACATAATTTTTTACCAAAGTATCTAATCATGTAATTATTAATATTTTTAATCGTAAATGCATTTGATATTTTAAACATATTCTTTTAAATAGATCTTCGTGTTTGAAGTTGCTGATGTGTACAGGGAAAACAGAGCCTGTGCCCCTGTAAAAGTTCTACATCCTGATCTGAGGGGTTACAGAGTAGAATGTCTATGAAACATTATCTTTATTTAAAGTGTGCCTGCTTTACAGTATGAGAGGTACCACAGTAAATACACATAAAAAGACACTTAAAGGAAACATAGGCGAATGACTTCAACATTCACTGAGGGGAAAACAAATTTGTAGCAGAAATGGTGATGTTGTAGGAAGAATGTCATTTTGTGAGTTATTTCATCCTTTCAATCAAAATTGCAATTTCTGTATCTTTCAAAGCACTCTATAATCACTAAATAAAGATCTAAAATGAGAATGCAAAAGCCTAAATGTAACTGTAGGTGGCAACTTGTAGTAAGAGAATATTCAATACAGTGATGCTGTTAAATATGGAATTCATTTCTGGTGAACTGTGAGGCTCAAGGAATCGTTCTCTCTTACATCTACGCAAAGCCCTGAAGCACAGGCAGCAATATTTTTCATGAGCTGCCTCCAATCATTTTATGAGCTGTTTAAAGCAGAGTTCTGTCTTTACTTCAAAAAGAATGCTAAAGTTTAGGCGGGATACATCATTAACACAAACCCCTATAATGTGTTAATGGTTAAGTCGTAGAGAAAGTTTATAAATGCATCTTTCCACATTATCTCTTTATTAGACTGCATGAACAATTTCAAAACCATTTATGAACATATTTAAACATATGGGAACTCCTGATGGAGTAGGGCTAAAATGTAAGCCAAATGCTGTTTGTTTTAGCTTGGCTATACCCCAACCCACTTCTTTCCCTGATTTTCCTGTTACTGTAATGTACTGCCCTGAAATGTTTCATTAGCTAACAATAGTTTCAACAACAATTCAATTTCTGGCCTTTCTGACACTCTTATGTCTACTAAAGCTTGGTCACTGCATGTCTGATAAACCTTTTTGGTAAAACCTTTAGAAAAAGAAAGTTACTAATGGCACTTTGTGCTATACTTTCCACTAAGGTATCTTTCTCTCCTGGACTGAAAACCATGCTCAGGTTTTAAAGAGGTAGATTTAAATCTCAGTTTATACGTAATGCATTATTTAAAAAAATACTCATTTCTTGAGTTCTGGATGCCTTTGCAATGTTTGAGACAGAGCTGAAGAACAAATTCAGAGGAATTCTTCATTTCAGTATTTTCTACTCTGACCCATTTAGCAATCCAGAATTAAATATGAGTTCCAACCGGGCATCACTATGGTCTTGATATGACAGTTGGAAAAGAGGGTAAGCTAGAGAGAGAGAGAGAGAGAGAGAGAGAGAAGTGAGGAAACAAACTTTTGCATTCAATATGATACAATGTCACACATTATATAGCTTCTGGAAAACTCAGGGTTATTATTATTACAAAATTATTGTTGACTTTGTGGATCCTTCAAAAGGGCCACACCATATCCTCAATGTGGCTTTCATAACCCTCTATAATTTAAGGAGGCTGATGCACAAAGCATTTTATATGTGGTATACCACTGTCAGAATTTATGTTTCCATATGGCCTTATGAGCCATAAAAAATATTAGTTTTCATGAAGAAGACTTGTACACTTTTGGTACTTTGTGAGTATTTCACATAGGAGATTTTACTTCAGGAATCCTGACCTAGCACAATTCTCAAAAATTCAGTAGTGTTTCCACCAGATTCAAAATAAAGTATACCTTAGAAATCCCTTTAAATACAACAACTACAATCTTTAGCTATATATGTATACTGTACAAATATATGAATATGCATAATGTACATGCACATATTTATGTGCATACACATGTGGATATATAAATATTATACATGCCAATTTTGTTCTTTGAAAAGAAAGAACCCGTGGTGCATGAGACTTGGGAAATAAAAAAATTTCAAAGGTGAATTATAAAGTGTGATTTTTTTCATTTTATAACATCAATTAAAATATTAATCACTTTCAGAATACTCATAATAAAAAAAATGGAGACATTTTCACAACAAAGCATCCCTGAGAGACAAGGACAGAGGGCCTTAAAAGAAAGAATGTGGGAAACATAATCTTGGCCTCCGAATGATAACACAATTCCCAAGTCTGAAAGTGCTTTTTGCATAATGCTAGAGTTGCCAAGTTATTTCTTTTTTCTGCTAAACACGCTCACTGTTATTTCAGACTAAGTTCTGTGAGTGCCAAGAATCTGCGGTTGTCAGTTGTGCACCAGCAAATGTCTGTTCTTACGGATGTTTTACCCAGCAGGGGCCATTACAGCCTTAGCTCCAGATTGCAGACCAAATCCACTGATCCTATGGCATTTGGGAAAATGAATTCGAAGTTCTTCATTATTTCTCACTGGGGAGCTTACTTCTCTCTTCTCTGGGTTTTTTTTTTTTTTTTCACTTTGAGCTGAAAATTTCAGAAACCAAGAACAGGTTACTAATGAGTGAGTCCCAACAGTGAAAAAATTTGCAGAGTAATCTGAGTTAAAATTTGTCCTGACTTAAATTTTGTTCTGTTCATTTCAAATAAGGTGATGAAATTCTTTAGCAAAGAATAACTGAGCTGCTATTTTACCTGAGTAGCCTCCACAGGTTTTCCAGGAAACTGAAAATGTATGAGATTTTGCTAGTCTGCCATTCTGACAGCAAAAGAAGGAGAAAATGAAGGGTAAGGCCCCATCATCCTATGGTCCAATCAGTCTTTCAGGGGTTGATTCTCTCATCATTGATCAAGCTGAATCATATTGAACAGAACTTCTTTATCTGTTCACTTTACAGGTAATAGTACACTTGTGAAACCCATTTTGCTTAGATCATAAATTACAAAATGTCATTGTGTAAAAAAAGCACATATTCTTGTATATCATGGGGAAATTTGTTTTTGTGATTTTTTTTATTTCAGGGCAAAATAAAATTTTGTAACAAAATAATAGGACAATAACAATAGTTAATGTATTGCCTACCGTTATCTTCAAAGTAGTTACTCACAGTGCAAGAGATGGGCATAAAAATTCCCCAAATAATATTAGCACAAGCCTTTCTTTCAGTGAACTAAGAGAAAAATTATCTTGTATTTATGTTTTTTCCTTTTCTCACCCTTCCTTTTCCCTTTCTCCTCATGCTAGTTCCTCTTTCCTTTAGGACAGTTTCTTCCCATTTCACAATATCTATTTCACATTTTGGTCCTAATTTACTCTTTCAGTTTCTCAAACCAGAGGAAAAAATACAGTGTTTGCACATATGAGTCTGATTTATTTAATTTATGATTATGATATTGAGTTGCATCCATTAACCTATAAATATCTCAAATTTATCCTTCTATATGGTTGAGTAGTACTCCGTTATATAAAAGGACCACATCTTTTTTAAATACATTCCTCAGTTGATGGGGATTTTAGTTAGTTCCAAGATTTAGCCATTACAAATTGAGCTGCTGTAAACACAGGTGCACATATATTGCTGTGACATGAGGTTGTTAATTCTTTCATGAAGATACTAAAAAGAAGAATCATGTGGGTCCAGGGGGGTCCTCTAGTCCTAGTTTTTTGTGTAATCTCCATACTGATCTCCATAGTGGTTGCACCAGCCTACAGTCACACCAACAGCAGAGTTCCTTTTCCCCTGCATCCGCTGCAACACCAGTTATTGGTTGATTTCTCAATGATAGACATTCTCTCTGGTGTGAGATGGAATCTTAGTGTTGTTTCAATTTGCAGTCCTTGGATGACCAATGATGTTCAACATGTTTTTCTGTATTTACTTGCCATTTGTTTTTCATCTGAGAATCCCATATGCAGCTCAGATGCTCATTTTTGGATTGGTCTTTATATCCGAGGGGATCTGATTTTTTTCAATTCTTCATATATTCTAGATATAAGTCCTTTCCACTCTGCTGGAAAATTCTTTTGTGGTGCAAATGCTTCTATGTAAAGGAGAAAATTTATTACTGACCAGAATCAGGACGAGGTTTTAGCTTTCTGCCCTCCAGGCTGTTGCTAGGAGACTATCTTCTTTTTCCCATCCTCACACACAGTACCAACCCTTTCTTCAGTTTGCTTATCTAGAGAACTAATACGAGAAGCCAATCTCAGTCATAGTCTCTGTGGAGCCAACTTAGCTTCATTTACTGTATTTTTAGGGATGATATCATAAAATATGACAAAACGAATATATTGAGACAACAGAATTTATTCTTGCAAATTTCTAGATGTGCTGAGATAATGTTTTTCCATCATCACATGGCACTCTCTGTGCATCCAAATAGCCTACATTTCATAAGAAAAGTGGTCATTTGAGTAGGGACCTCCCTAAACCAGTATGACTTTGCCTTAACTTGATTACATCTGTGCACACCTTATTTTTAAGTAAAGAATTTTCACAGATCCCATTGAATATAAGTCATGGGAAGGTATGATTCACTCCAGTATGCTTGGGCCAAGGACAGAGCTCAGCGGCACAGTGCCTGCCTGGCGAGCTTGAGATCCTGAGTTTGACTCCTAGTGCCGAAAAAATATAAAAATAAATACATAATAAAAAATAAAAAAATCTGATATAATTAATTATCTGTCCGTACTCTGGCTTCTCTTCAGATTGTACAAATCTTTTCACCTATGAATTATATGTGCATGTATCCAGTGTATTGTAGGAACTGGATGAACATTTGGTAATAATACAACTGATAATAAGGTTTTACATAGAATAGTGTATTTAGGTAAGGGGGTGTAGTGGTTGATTGATTGTGTCAATTTGAGAAGTTTAGAAGGTTAACTAAGCTGGCTCAGCAATTCCACACCGTAGAGTGTAGAGGAGCCATCCTAAGTGGCTCTTCACCGAGATGCCATAAATAGGAAATGCGGAAGGACAGAAGAGCTTCTATTCTTCAGCCTTCAGGTTGGACGTCATCTCCCGGCTTCTAGTGCTGACGCTTTGGCTTCCACCTCGGATCCTTCTGCCTTCTGGTGCAGATTCATCAGTGTTGCATCGCAGACTCATCGGCCTCCTGATAGGGACTTGTACAGAACACTGCAGTGAACTCCAGACCCTGGACTGACTCCTTTGGTCTCCAGTGTGTGGACACCTCTGGCACTCTTCCTCATCGGACTCTGTGGCTGACCATTGTAAGCTAACCTTGGAGTCTTATACATTTGCAGAGGAGTCTTTTTTTTTTTTTTTTTTTTTGCGGTACTGGGGAGTCTTATACATTTGCACATCTTGTGTTATACTTGTTTCTCTAGTAAAAACCCGATGGGTACAAGGGACTTACAAATGGTTTAAGACAAGTCCTGTGCATGTCCGAAGGGTCCAAAATGAATGTAATCAATATATGTTGGAAGCATGAACTAAAAACATAATAACAACCATAACGAAAGTAGGGAAAGGGATGTGCAGATGGAAGGAGGGAGGTGGGTCAGAAGGAAAATGTGAACAAAAGGAGTCAAGAATTGAGAATCATGTGTTAGGTACATGCACCAGTTCCCTAGGATGAATGCAAACTTCATGTGGTACAAACAGATGAACAAAAGTTTTAAAAACCAACTCCCCAGATATTAAGTAATAAAAATGTTTTATCCTTCCATTTGTTTTGATTTTAGAGAAAATCATTTCTGTTTCTTTTTATTTCATGGAGAAAATAAAACAAAATTTCATAACAAAGTAATAGGAGAAAAAGAATAGTTAATATACTGCATATTATAATCCCCCAAGTAATTATTCAGAGTAAAAGATATGAGCATAAAAACTGTCCACATGATATTAGCACTAACTTTTCTTTTTAATGAACTAAGAGAACCTAGTAGTATAATGGATCTTTTTCCTCTCCCTTCCTTCCTTTCCCCTTTCCCCCATGTTAGTTCTTTCCCTTTGAACAGTTTGTTTTCTTTTCACAATATTTATTTTACATTTTGGTCCTTATTTACTCTTTCAGTTTCTCACACCAGGGAAACAATATGATATTTACACATGAATCCAATTTATTTCACTTATGTGTATGGTCTCAAGTCACATCCATTTACCTATAAATATCTCAAGCTTATCCTTCTTTATGGCTGAGTAATACTCCATTGTTTAAAAAGACCATATCTTTTTTCATCCATTTCTTGGTTGATGAGTATTTGGGTTTTTTTCCAAGATCTATCTATTATAAATTGTGCTGCTATAAACATGGGTGTGCATAGGTCGCTGTGGTATGACATTGTTACTTCTTCTAGGAAGATACCCAGAAGGGGAATCAGTAAGTCCAATGAGTTCTCTAATCTTTGTTTTATGAGGAATCTCCATACTGATTTCCATAGTGGTTACACTAGTCTACACTCATGCCAATGGCAGAGAAAGGTTCATTTCCCCCTACAGACCCTACAGCAACTCTTATTGGATTATTTCTGGATGACAGCCATTCTTTCAGGACTGAGGTGAAATCTCAGTGTTGTTTTAATTTGCATCTGTCGGATGACCAAAGATGCTGAACATCTTTTCACATATTCATCTGCTCTTTGTCCTTCTTCAGTTAGTCCCAAATCTTAGCTGATTGTCTTAGTTCCTTTTTATTTTGAGAATGTATAAGAATGTTTGACAATTAGAGGCTGACTGAGGGAGTAAGTCGTCTTTCCCTTAACAGATATTTATTGAGAGCTTGCTGTAGGCTAAGCTCTGGTTTAGAAGTTGAGGATAGGTAAAAAACAAATGTAGAGAAAATTTTGCCTTCATCTAACTGATTTTCTCCAGAAGACAGTAAAATCCTTTTGCTTGGAAATTAATTTAGTGCTTCTGACTTCTGATAATGTTGACAAGTAGACATAAGGTTTTAATTCCCTCGGAAATATACAAAGCCACACAATTTCTGGGTTGTGAATATTTTTAATTTTGTAAGAAACTGTCAAAGTGGCTATTAGGGCTTAGATCTAAACTAAGAAAGAAATGCTCCATATTTTATGTCATCAGTCAAATGAAAAGCATGAAGTGGTAACAAGAAACCAGACACCGCCTGTTAGGGGGGTCAAGATCCACAGTGCTAGTAACACCGCACGCTGATGAGAGGTGGGGACTGACCCTCAGGAGGGTGGAACTCTCCTGAGCGTGCCTCCTCGCAAAGGGGAGCTTACTTGTCCTTAGATTATTTGAGAACACAAAGAGAGGGAGCTACAATCCCAGAAAAGGCCCCCATCAGAAAATCAACCTTCTGAGGTTTTTATCATGACCTTCCCAGCATCTTGAGGCATGAGAAATAAATTTCTGTTGTTTATAAGGTACCCAGTTTATAATATTTTGTTATAGCCCTCTGGCCAGGGTAAGAAATCTTGAAGAACTTCATAGATTTGTGGTTCACATTTACATTTTATAGGTTTATGTTTGATTTAGAATTAACTTTTTGAAGGATATAAGTTCTCTGTTTAGATTTTCTTAGCTTTTGCTTGTGGATATTCAATTGTTATAGCACTGTTTATTGGAAACACTGCCTTTTGTCCATTGTATTGTTTTTGAATCTCTGGAGAGGATCAGTTGCTTATTTTTGTGTGGGTCTCCCTCTTGACTTTCTTTTCTATCCCGGTAGTTAACTTGCTCATTCTTTCATGAATACTGCAGTGTCTTGCTTAGGGTAGCTTTATAGTAGATCTTGAAATTAGGAAATGCCAAACTTTCAAATTTGTTCATGTCTTTAAGTATTGTATCAGCTATTATGGGTTTTTGCCAGTCCATACTAATCTTACAATTGGTTTGTTGATATCTTCAGAGTAACTAAGCAAATTTGGAGGGAAACATTGCCCTGAATATATGGGTTAAGTTGGGAAAAATGAACATTTTGAGTAATGTGGAACATCTCTTCATTTGTATAATTCTTTGATTTGTTTATTCTTGCTTTTGTAGCTTTCCACACAAAGCTCTTATACATATTTTGTTAGAATTTAACCAAAACTTTTTTTTATTTGGACATTCAGGTCAATGGTACTGTGTTTTTAATCTAGAGTTCTACTTGTGTGTTACTGATATATAAGAAAGTGATTGCTTTTCTTGACTTTGTACCCTACATTTTACTCTAATATCATATTAGTCTCAGGTGGCTTTTTTGTCGTTCTTTTGTCTTCATACTCAGTCACGCTTTCTGCAATGGAAATTTGTGTCTTTTTTCTTCATCTATACACATTTCATTTCATTTTACATCTATTGTATTAGTATTTCCAGGGCAATGTTGGGAAGTGACATTGAGAGACAGTATGTTTGTCTTTTTCCTGACCTTTGAGTTTCTTGTCCTTGGGTACAATGCTGTCAGTGCTCTGCAGATGCTCCATGAAGCTGAAGGCCTGCTCTATTTCTGTTTCACTGACTGAGCATTTTCATCAAGAATGAGCTTGTAAATGCATCTATTCATAAGATTATATCATTTTTGCTCTTTAGCGATTTAATGTGATAAATTAGTTGATTTTTAAAATATCGGGCCAGCCTTGCTCACTTATGTTAAATCTTACTAGGTTGTTAGTTTTCCCTCTACAATTCTGTATTAATTTTCATTGGCTTTGTAGACTTTTTTTTTACCATTTCCAAAATAATGATACTTCTAATACTTAAAACACGCACCCACACTTCCTTAATTTTATGTAGACTATGTACTGTTAAAATGGGTTACTTTATGTAAAACATGATCTTGTCCCTGCCTTTTGTCATGACTGTAATCTTCACAGAGCCACAGAAATTTTGTTCAGAGGCCCCTACTATTTACCGTGCAGCTCATGCCTCCTGATCAGGTTAACTTGAAAGGAAACAATGACTCTTTAGAATTAAGTGAAGCTCCTTGTTTCTTTAATGACAAAAGTGTGGTACCAGATAAATTTAAAAAGTAATTTCAGAAGAGCAAATTGAAAAGTTTGTTTCGCCTTTAGCATCACACATAGGAGTAGCCAAACTTGAAGAAATTTTTGAACAGAATCAAAGTACAATTGTACTTTCTGTAAAGGAAAAAAACACATAGAAACAAAATTTGGAAGTAGGAAAATATTAAAATGTTCCTAAGAGAAACAACGTAGGCAATTTTTATTAAGGTTTTAAAAATATAGAGGAAAATATTTTGTAAAACATAATTGTAATGTTCAATCATCTATGTTAATTTTAACTGTTTATCTTATTTCACATAAATCACAATTGAATTTAGATTAACAATCTCCTTACTGTGCATGATAATGCATAAAGTTATTATGTATTGGTGCTAAAGATATCTAGGAACAGATTTATTGAGTAGATTCTACAGAAAAGTCATTTGTATTTATGGGTTTTTTCCTAAGGACATTACTAGAAGTCATGAAGGACTGAAAATGAATTACCAAAATACTATTGAAATACCTACTATTTAAACAGATAAAACAATAATCTGTAGGATTTCCTCAATAAATATGTACCTAGAAACCTTTAGCAATAATTGATGCAGCTGTAGCACCAAGAAAAGCCAGTGGCAGTAATGTTACGACATTAATGTGAACACTTGAAAAGGGTTTATCTTTATTCTCAGTAAAATTAAGGAAGATTTAAGAGCTTATAACAGTAAAGACAAGCAACAATGATCTAGAATATAAAAATTGAGCTGGAATAGCACTGGAAAGAAAGTAATAAATGTTACACTGTAATAATTTCTCTTTTGTATATGTAACCCTATCACAGATTATTTTTAGAATGTGTTAATGTTACATATATATGGAAAGTCTTAAGCCTATTTTCCACAATAACTTGTAAGGGAGGGTTGATATGCTAATCTGGATATTTGTAAATATTCTAATGTGATTACGAAAAGTCAGAACTAATGAACTGGCAAAAGTGCTAATGACTTATTAACAAATCATTAGAAATCCCTGAATAAGCCATAGTCATGTATCTGAGGTGAGGAAATAATTACTTATAGTAATCCTTGCACAAATAAATAGGCTTTAGTTTCATGTCTGTATCAAAATGTCTCATTTTTCAGGTGAAAATAACTACTCTTTTATTCCAAAGAATCAATATTTAGAATATATTGCCAAGATTTCAAAGATGATTTTAGTGTCAGGGATATAATTCAGTGTCATAAGTGCCTGCTTGGCAAGCTCAAGCTCCTCATTTTGATTCTCGGTACCAAAAAAAAAAAAAAAGATTTGAGTTGGCTCTAATCTTAGGGAATTTCTATGGAGGAAAAAAATAACACTTTAAAATCTCTCAAATTTTATTGCTTGTCCTGAATTCAGCTATAGCTTTCAGTCATTTTCTTATGAGAATATGCAGAAAAAGAAGAAAACTGTAAGAGTAGCTAGCTAGAGAAAATGAGAACAAATATGATTTCAGAACTAAACGAGGAAAGGACTTACATGGTTTTAAAGACGTGAAAAATTTATGTAGACCAGAGAAAGTTGGAAAAGGATATGGAATATGGTGAAACATGTGGCAAAGGGTTCCCAGCAAAACATACACACACAAAAAAAAGACGTGAAAGACACTGACAGAGATCAGCTGAGGAAAAGAGGGCAACGTGAGCAGCACTGTATCGTCAAACTCCCATGTGGAAACCCTAACCTACAGCGGGACTGTATTTATCCTTTAACGAACTAATTAGATTAAATGAAGCCATGAGTTTGGGGCTCTAGCCCAATGACTGGTACCCTTACAATACACAGAGGAGCCACCAGGAGGACACAGACCCAGAAAAAAGGCCCTGCGAAGACACAGATCAAAGTGGCCATCTGCAAGCCAAGGAGAGTGGTTTCCATGAAGCCGATCCTGCTGACAATTTGATGTTGGACATCCAGCCTCCAGCACTGGGAGAAAATAAACTTCTGTTCTTCAAGCCACACCATCTGTGGTAGGTTGTCGGAGCTCTGGACGGCTAACACAGGGAAGGCAGAAGTCATAGGAATAGATTCTGAGTGCTCCCCTTATTAAAGCTTTGTGTCTGCTCCAATTCTCAGGAGCACCGTTCTTATTCGCATACGCGTCCCCTCTTCTGGCTTTCGCAGTTGCTTCCTAAGCAAACAATCTTACTTTTACTTTTGTGTCTTTTCACTTATTTTCCACCAGAGATGTAGATTTCTGAGAGGCATAAATGTGATCATGGGGTTCTTAGTATTAAAATCTGCATCAATTTCCCATAAGATTAAGTCCAAAGTTCTAATTATGCTATAGGAATCCGCGAAGATTGTCTCCTTCCCTAGCTGCAGGGCACATGGTGTCTCTCAGCCACTCTTACCCACTCTGCCAGTATTCATCCCATAAAGCACTAACGTACCTTGAGGAAGACATCTCGACTAATGCCTGACACAACTGTCCCCAGTTTTCTCTGTACTTGTACTTCATATACTTTGCACTGTGTCCTCTTCTGACTTTTATCAGTAGAGTCAGTGTAGTTTTGCATGTCTGTCACTTTGTTCAGAAACTTGCCTTCTTTTGTCATTTACTTATGTCATATGTATGTGTGTAATTTGAACATGTGACAGAATATTTTCCAAAGGAGATGTTTCTATGAGAACAATTTGCTTTGCCGGACGTGGTGGTGCACACCTGTAACACCAGCACTCGGGAGGCTGAGGCAGGAGGATCGTTACAAGTTTGAGACCAGCCTGGGCTACAGAGTGAGCTCAAGGCCAGCCTGAACTGCATAGTGAGACTCTGTCTCTAAAAGACAAAAAAAAAAAAAAAAAAAGAATAATTTGCTTCATGAACATTCATTCCATGATAGCGTTCATTCATTATTTTGTGGTGTGCACATGCGCATGCTCACGTGTGTGTGATATAAACCTGAACCTGTGAGAGAATGGCCAGGTGCCACTTGACAGTGAGCCAGAAAAAATACTGGATTTAAAAGAATATTTTCCTAAAATCAGTGTGAAGCTATACATAGTAAGGCAGTGGTTAGATAATACAACTTACAGTCTAGTGACTATATAACATATAAAATGGATATGAAATATTAAAAGTACAGACTACATAGCTGAGGAACATATGGTATCTTCAAAAGTTCCACTAATACATGGTATTAGTGTATGGAGCCATCCTTACACTTGTAACAATTGAACATGAATTTTAAGACTGAGAAACACATTTATGTAAATTAATTTATTTAGCTTAATCACATTATGCCTTTTGCATTATATATTGTATGCTATGAAAAGAAATATACGAAATATTCTCATTTGTCCAGTGGAACCCCAAGTTCAATTGGGAAAACAGATGTGAAATAAATTATTTGAAATTATAGAATTTCATTTGGGGGGTGGAGTTGTAGCTCAAAAATACTAGAAATATCTGAATTGTAGGTTCTAATTACCTTGAGAATAAGATTTCTCTCCTTGTATAAAAGATAATTGCTGTCATGGAAAAGAGAAAAGAAAGAATGGGAAATTATGTATGCATGTGTGTACAGGACAGCTAACATAGTTGTACTAGTGACTTCTATCGCTTTGCTGAAAGGATCAGTTAATGATTAATTATTTGATCAGTCTTGAATGTCTCTATTTGTTTTCCTGAGAAACCACTTTGAAGATATCAATATGTAATACAAAAACCATTGTTCATTTCCTACCACTTTGTCTGTAATTCAGCAATGCTTGTATCATTCTTGTGCTATTTTGTAAATGGATGTCTGTTTTTTAAAAAAATTAAAAAAAGATAATTGCTAGAATGGAAGATACCTAAAGAAAGGTCCATGCAATTCAAATGACTTTCAAGAAATCTCTGCAGACCTAGTTTCTAAGGAAGCCTCTTCCACCTCCAGATTCTTGTTTAATATATGGATATGTTTTCTTTCCTGGACACCTTTGGTTTCCTTTTCCTCTTTACATTTTCATGACTTTTCTGACTGTTGTTGCTCCTTGCTCTTCTCTTGATTTTCTTCATGTTTTATACTGGGGGCCCCTGACAGCCTAGCCATACAGCTACACCCTCTTTCGGGGTTGGGAGCCCTGACTCAAAGTTCCATGATACCAGCTAGACAGTTGGTCAGTTTCCTACAGTGAAGGAAACAAAACTCAGTTGGCCACTGATGCCTCAGTGCTTTTTAAACAGCAGGAGAGAGGGCTAAGAAAGGATGCAAAAGATCTCCCAATATTAAAAGTAATTAAATTCAATCCAATGAATTAAAATCACTCCCACATGCATGTAAGCATATACAGAAATTATGGAAGATGGTAAAGGAAAATTTTTTTCTATCTTACAAAATTCCTTGTCTTCATTAATGCAAATGAGGTCTGTGGTAATAAAAGTGTTTTAATAGGAAATGAGATTTTATACATTATATAAATGAAGCTGTAGAAAAGGTTGCAGTACGTTTGCAGGTTTAATTCTTTGTGTTATTCCTTTTAAAGGACGATGTAATGTGTTCACATTATGGCCAAATGCTGTAGTTTTTATGACCTTCCAAAGTACAAGGGGAATTTTACATATTAATTTTTACTTGAAGAGAAACTAATTTTGATATTATATCCTTTAAATTTCAAGTGGTTTCAAAGATTCTTTATAATAAGATGAAATAGCACTTAACCTATTTTATGTTTGTGTATGCTCTAAGAAAATCTACAAAAAACATACTGTAAGGAAGAAGTCTCAATTGGATCTATAAACTACTCTGTATTTAGTAAGGTCAAAGCATAGCATGGCAAAATTTGTTAGTTCAAGTGACAGTATATTGCGTAGCCAATTTCTAATGTTGAAGGAATTGGTTAGAAGAAAAGAATATAAAGTCAATAATGGAGTATTGAGCTTACTCCTTGAAAAAGTAAAAGGAAAGAGTTTTTAAGACTCAGGCAAGCAGAAAAAAAAAGAAATAATAATAAGTAGAGCAGAAATAAATAAAATAAAAATAGGAAACTAATAGAAAACAAACAAAAAGCTGCATCTTTAAAAAGATTAATAAAATTGAAAAACTTCTGGTCATAGTAACCAAGAAAAAGATTGTAAAGTTGACATGGAAAATAAGTACTTCATTAGATAATATAATACTGAAAAATACCGGTGGAGGTCTGAAAAAATCACATGAGTTGCTGTACTATAAATCTATAATGATCAATTGAGTGTGGTATTGTGACAAAATAGACACAGGTCAATTGAACAGAATGGAGATTCCAGAAAAGGCCTACACAAATCTATGTAACTTGCTTTTACAAAGGAGCTAGAGCAATGCAGAGAAAGGTTGTCCCTTCAAAAAATGCTGCTCCAACAACTGAGCATCCATATGTTTAAAAATATCTCTACACACATAGATCAAACTTTTACAAAAATGACTCAAAGTGGGTCATAGATGTACATGTCAAACACACAGCACGAAGTTTCTAGCAGAAACATTGAAGACTAGCTGATTTAGGGTCATGTGATGAATTTTTAGGTACAATATCACAAGTATTGTGCATGAACCAATAAATTAATGTTAAACCAAGTGAACATGGTATATTTCTCCTCTGCAAGACACCTACTGAAGATAACAAAATGATACATGACATACGGGGAGAATCCATTTTCAAAACATCTATGTGATAAAAGACATAGATCCAAAATATTCAAAGAACTCTTAACACTCTACTAGTGAGAAAACAAACAACCCATTAAAAATAAGAGCAAAAATTCTGAACAGACATCTCACATTTGAGGAAATACAGATGACAAATAAACTTATGAAACATGTTCAGCATCATATTTTTAATGAGGGAATTGCAAATTTTAAAAATGAGGACAACTACTGCATATCTAGCAGAAAGCTACAGTCCAAAAAGCTAGCAATACTAAATGCTGCTGAGCATGCACGTTACAGGACGTCCCATTCACTGCTTTTGAGAATGCAAAATGTTCCAGCCATTTTGGAGGAAGCTTGGAAGTAGCTTACAACACTAGATGTAGTTTTACAGCATGATCCAGTAATGATACTCTTGAGCATTTAGCCAACTGAATTGAAAACTTACATATACACAAAAACCTGCACACTATTATTTAGTCATTATTATCAAAGACTAGAATTGAGCAAGATGCCTTTCAGGTGAATGAATAACTAAGTGTGGTATATCTGAACAGTGGAACATTATTTAGTATTAAAATAAAATGTGTTTTTTTTGGCAGTACCAGGGATCAAACTTAGGACCTTGTGCTTGCCAGACAAGCACGTATTCTACTGAGCTATATCCCCAGCTCCTACTTAGTATTAAAGTAAATTAAGCTAGTAAGGCACAAAAAAATATGGAGGTGACTTAACTGCGTATTTCAAAAGAAAGAAGTATTTGTGAGAGAGCTATATGCTGTGTGATTCTAATGAAATGAAATAACATTTTAGAAAAGAGAAAACTACAGAGATAACCAAAAAGATCACAGTTATAGAGGACTGAGATGCAATAGAAAATGACAGGAATATCAAGGTAAAGCACAGTGTATTTTTCAGGTGGTAAACTGTGCTGCAAGTACTACAAGGGTTGATGATTGATTTTATACATTGGCAAATACCTACAGAAATTTAAAACACAATGAATAAATCTTAATATATGCATGATTAAAAGTTATCTAAAAGGTTTAGAAATCCAAAGAAAGACTACAGATCATTGTTAAAACACCCAACTGTATTACAAGTGAAAGCTCACCGAAGTCTGCAGAAACAGTGCTAACCTAAGTAACTTTGGAGAACAATGGAGTTTACAAAGCTAAATCAATGAAGTGCACGCATGCACTTCAGGTCAAAGCTGACATAGATTAAAATTAGGTTTGTGAATGAACGTATGGGACAGATTTCTTCTCACTGAGAGAAATTTAGATATCAAGTAAGAACAGGAGACTAGGAAGATCCTTGTTTGGATGGGTAAGTGTTGGGGATATCAGTAACTTTATGAAGGCAGATTTTTGCAAATTAAAATATTTACAATATAGATGGCTGGTTATTCCTGGAGAATCCTGTAATATCAGGAAGTACGTGCTCAAAAAATGCTATGGCAATACCTTAAAGGGCACAGATGTGGACGGAAAGAGCTCCCTGTACCAAAGCTGACCGACCAAATAAAGCAGCATTAGCTTATAGTTCACGACATAGTATTCAGAGTTCCTACCTTCACGAAACCGTAAAACAGCAATTAAAATGGCATATGAAAAAGGTATAAAACTGTAGAGTAAATACAGTAGTACATATGTGCATACA
Source organism: Dinomys branickii (assembly GCA_004027595.1). NCBI lineage: Eukaryota > Metazoa > Chordata > Mammalia > Rodentia > Dinomyidae > Dinomys > Dinomys branickii. Next base: position 39,528 of record PVLD010012509.1, on the reverse strand, counting down.
GTATCTAATGATAAAATAGTAAATATCCATGATACTTATCATAGTTATATAAATAAATGATTGAATAATTTAGTAAATGGCAGAGAAGGAACAAAATTCTCAAAAATGATGTCTAAAAATAAATCATGTAGCTTTTCCACTCCAAATGAAAGGGAGCCTAAGTCTTCAGTGATTAAATGTAGAGTAGGCACAGGATTTCTATGTAAGAAACACATCATGGGAAAGCTGAAAAAAGTGGGTAATTTATGGTAACTTTATAGTGGAGAAATATGATAAACACTAGTTCAACTAGGTGGTCAATGTCAACATAAACAGACATAAAGAATCCCAGGAATATGTACTTTTGATATAATTAGGTGAAAATGGTACTTTCTTCTGTGAACTCCCTCCTCCAAATCCATGGAAAAGCTGACCAATTCCAAAGGGAAGAATCGTACAATGTAACTGACCTATATTCTTCAGAACTGTCCAGTGGTCAAAAACAAGAAAGTCTAAGAAACTATCACAGCCACAAGGAACCCTAGAGGACATGAGAATGAAATGTGTTATGCTCAATGAAATCCTGCAAAAGAAGGAAGGAAATTAGAAAAAAAACCAAGGCAATCTTCACAACCTATGGGCCTGAATTAATGGCAATCTATCAACATTGGTTCATTAATGTATCAAATGTAGCAAACTAATGCAAGATCACAAAAATGGACTCCAGCAGTAGGATGCAGGAGACCTTCCTGCACTATGAGTTCTGTTATTCTGAAAATCAAAACTGCTGTGAAAACCAAGTATTCATTGAAAATTGTTGTCATACTCTGTGACATGTTTTTAAACTAAAATGTTTGAAATTGAAGTTTTGTTCCCTGATAACCTTTGCACTCTCACTGTGGGTCATCAGCCTTCCAGAGATGCCAGTAAAATAAATACAGGGAGCCAGAGTGACTATCAGCCTCATGTTCATATTCAAAACCAAGAACGTAAGTCCTGCACCCAGTAGTGCTGACTCTGGTGAATTCTGGTGGAATACCCAGAGAAATGTATTGGACTTGAATTCGACTGCATCAGTTTTCTGAGGTTTTGGTGCCAGTCCTGAGCTATTTTTTCAGTTTTAATAGAAAACATCTCTCCTAGATTTTGTCTGAATTGATGTCATATGTACTTATTCGTAGCCTCTCATTTTTTGGAAAAAAGAATATACAAATGAGATGAATTTCTTATTCTGTTTTTGTCACGTTTCTGGCTATACATAAAGGGAAATATTTTCTTTTAAATGTTCATAATCATAAACACTTCTTAGAAAAATGCTTGATCTTGATGTATTAACAAGGAAGAACTAACTCCTGGCATATTTGCTCGGTATTACTACAATTTTATTTCTTTTTAAGGTAGAGGTAAAAGCAAGAAAGCTAAATGGGCAGAAGTTCCAAAACAACCTTCAGTCAGTGAGACAAACACTATTTTACCCAGCATTTTAATATATAAAAATGTAAATATGCTATTATAAGGGCAGTTTCATGTCAAACCATCCTGGATCTTGGGCAAAAGAAAGCACATATATTTCTTTTTATTAATTTATTTATATCACTATAGTAAGTATTATGGACATTTACTATTTTATTTAGATACTGAATGTATATATGTAATTATATAATATGTAATTGTAGTTTTATGGCTTTAATAAAAGCAGACTCATTAATATTATCAAAATATACCTTGGAAAAAAATATTACCATTTTTGTTTAAAATTCCTCAGTAGGATAAATACAATATTTATTCCTCAAACAATGTTAGGTATTTTCATATGCTTACCTTTTAATTTTCAGTGTATTTTTAACTGTTTTAATGCTCTTAAAAAATTAGCCATTCAAAATCCGTGAAACGATTTACATGGACTAAGTTATGTGACTCAGGACCCCACGTAACTCATTATTGTCACACCCTCAATCTTCTTTTGTTGTTTTGCTCATCATGGATACTTTCTTGTCATCTTGACTCTTTAAAGTACTGTGGTTGAGGGCAAAGGATAGAGCTCCATGGCCCAGAGGCTTCCTGGAAAGCACAAGGTCCTGAGTGCAATTCCTAGTACAAATTAATAATAATAATAATGATAATAATAATAAAGTATTGTAGTAAATATTAGATATATGGACTCCTGAGTCTGTTGTGGTTGTTTTTGCTTTTTTTATATATATAACCTAAATTTTATGCCCAAGGTGTTTGACTTTCTTCGCACTAATCTGGCACTGAGTTAAGTTATTTATTTTTTATCTTTCATCATTTAATACAATCAAGTGCTGTGAACACTGGCAAATCTGCTAAGTGATTTTCTTTAATAAGGACCAAAGAAACTTAATAAATTGAAGCCCTTAGAAAGTCCTAACACAAGGAAGGAAAAAAAGAAATCTTTCAAATGAGTAGGGACCAAAAACAATAAAGCGCAAAAAAGAAATAAGGACAGCAATGAAGGAAGGAAGGAAGGAAGGAAGGAAGGAAGGAAGGAAGGAAGGAAGGAAGGAAGGACACAGGGAGGGAAGGAAGGAGGAAGGATTAAGTAATCTTTGCAAATGTTTCCTACCTAATAGGAAATGTTCTTGATTTTAGAAGAAAAGTTCTTGGTTTTACTTTTAGAACTTTTAGATTTTTACTAAGAAATGTTTAATATGTTTCTTAATAAATAGCCAGGGACAAAATTCAAAACAAATGAGAGACCACATCTTAGGCTCTAACTTCCTCTTAGAACTACCAAAGATATACTCAGATTATGAGATAGACACAGGAATGTCCTAGGATGAAGACCGGAGAGATAACTTCCTGATGCTTGCTTTGCCCTCACATTTAAAAGTAAGATTTTTCTCCCCCTGATGCCAAGACTTCCTAAGGGCTCAGAAAACACCAAGTCAGAACAGTTTTTCATATAAACCGTCTACTGTGGCAACATGTGAAATCAATTTAATATTAAATTTACAGAGATACACATGTTTATTCATGTAAATATATTTTATGTCAAACAAGTAAATATATTTCATGTCATATTTTAAATTCTATTAATGTTTCTAATTTTTCAAATAATCACATTCACTCAACAAGTATTGATTGAAGGCTTGATATAAAAGAAACATTTTTCTTAGATGCGGATTTTAAACGGGGAAGAAAGACAAGCCCCTGCCTCCTGTTTTCTCTACTTAATCAGGAAGGATCAGAGAATTGGCTAGAAAAACTCAGAGGTAGTATCTGTACTATTTTAGTTCAGAATATTTTATTGTAAACAAACAGATGGCAGGGTCCTCACATACATCTGAGAATACACATGTTTAACAAAATAAATTTCTTGAATGCCAGCTAATTTTCAGTTTTTGGCTGAAAGTCTCTACTACAAAACCAAACAAGGCACCGGATGTTATTATGTATATATGCACTGCGCAGATGGAACAGGAAAATGCAAATCAGCTTGATGTAGGCCCTTCCTCAATGTTTCTTGAGAAGCACCGATTAGTGTTAAATCCTGCAACATATAAAGATGTAAGCACAACACTAGTAAGATATTTTCAAAACTTGGCACGGTAATGACATCGCAGTAAGAAAAAAGCCTGGTTACCAGAGGGTAAAAATTTCTCAAAATAAAAAACTTGGACAACTTTTTAAAAGTTTAGAGGATTTATGTGAAGAAATTCTAAAAGAAAAAAAGTGATATTAAAGGGAGATTGAAGAAGTTAAAAAATGCACGTTCATTTGTTTGATTTTGAATTACCTCTATGTTCTTAAAAAATAGCCCTTGTAAAAACTAGAAACAATTTAAATTCCAGTAGTTTAGCACTGTTAAGCAGATATTATATCTACCTAATATATATTTTTTTGTATTTTAAGAGTAGTTGATAGCAAGATAGTATTGTACCAAAAAATTTATTACAAAACAATTACTTTGTAAACGATTTCCTATTTTCTGTACATGTCATTTTTTATTTGGGGGTGAAAGTATATTTATTCTATGTAACCACAAGTTCAACCATGTTAAATAGCCTTATCATTCACTATATATTAGTAACTGATCAGATAATTCTAGGTTTTCCTCCTTTAAATACCTGTGTGATTTGCATTAAATTATTTCATGAATCTGTGTCAGTTATAGTTCCATCAACTGTTAAAGAGAAAAGTCTTCCCCACAGAGTGGTGAATGTTGCATGAAATAATGTATGAAGTGTGATCACAAAATATAGTTCATGCATAAATTTTAAAAAATACTACAGTAAAAGAAACATCACCATTAGTCCCCCTCAGAAAACTCCCCTTCACATTGAACACTCTTACCTTATTGTTCATGCCACTTTATGAAGCCGCTCTGGAACTCACCTTTTGTGAGAGTCCTTAGTTTCACTGCCATGGCTGCTTCCATGTCTTAAATCAATTCAAAATCTTTATCTTTTGTGGTCCTTTTAACTTCAGAAAAGAGCAAGAAGTCACACAGACAGATACAGTGAATAAGGAGGTCGATAAGGACACACAATAATGTGTTTGCTGCACAGGAACTGCTGTAAGCATTTTGAATGCACTCAGAACATAGAGGAAGCCCTGAAAAGACACTCATGAGAGAGGACGTCCAGAACTGCTTCGGAAAGTATCTAGAACAACGGGCAAGTGTGTTTTAAGGAAGAGGAAATATTTGGAGTGGAACTAAGGATAATGTGACCCTTACTGTAACACATCTTTAATTTTTAAATATTCATTATATAGATTGATCACATCTCATAAATGAGCCACTTATAATAGTATCAGTCACATGTACAGAAATAGAGGCAGGTCCTCCTGCACTCCTCCTAATCACGGGAGAATGATGGGGAGGAACATAGGGATAAAATAGAGAAAAGGGACAAATGTTTGATGAACAAAATGATGATCATTCCCATAACACATGTTTGTGTTCTAGTCCCCCAAACCAGTAAATATATGAGATTCCATGGCATAGGGGTTTAATGCTGCAGACAGAATTAAGCAAGGTTATTCAGATTTATCAGGTGAGCTCTATGTTATCACATGAATCTGTATACCTACATAAAAGAGATGGAAGACAAATTCACAGAAATAGCATAAGAGAGACCTAGACGTTATCCCTATGTTCCTGCCTCTAGAAACTAGAAAGTTCATGAAAACAGATTTTTCTTCAGAACATCTGCAGAGGAAAAAATCTGAAGAACCTTTCTTTTACCTCAATGAGAACTTTATACTTCTGTAAAAATATATAATTTTTAACTATATAACATGACGATTTTTATAAAGAATTGGTTAATGGTGGTAGAGGCTGAGAAGTTCTAAGCCCTGAAGTTGGAAAGCTAGAAACCCAGGAAAAGAAATGGTTTCACAATTCAGAATGCAGGCCTGAGAAGCAAGAGAAATAATGCTGTAAGTTTGAGTCCAAAGCAGCCAGCGGATTTAAGACCCAGAAAGAGCTGATGTTTTGACTGGAGTCGGACTGCAAGAAAGAACCCATAGTGCAGTGCAAAACCATGAGTCAGGATTTCTCTTTACTTGCAGAATGGGCAGCCTCTTTGTTCTAATCTGGCCTCTGAGCTTTGGAGGAGGGTCATCCACACGAGGGAAGAGGATCTACTTTACTCCGTGGACAGATTCCAACACCCAGAACAATGAGATTTCTGTGCACCTAGGAGGCCTATCAAATTATCACATGAAAGTAGCTACTAGAAAGTTTTGAATGCAACAACTGCAAGATAATAGATATTATAATAATACCATGTTTGTGGTAATTTGCTTTAGCAGCCGTAGGAAATTAATAAATATCCAAAGGGGGAAAGCTCATGCTCCAAAGGAGAGAAGGGAGGAGAGACCTCTTAGTGACACTTTGTAAGTGGATCCCTCCTACCTCCATGCAAGTGCAAGTTGCCTTCTCTCTTCTGCCTCCTCTCTCTCTCTGTCTCTGTCTCTGTCTCTGTCTCTGTCTCTGTCTCTGTCTCTCTCTCTCTCTCTCTGTTTCTATTAGCATTAAAATGAGTTCATATTTTTGCAGTCTTAAAAAAAAGGCTATTTTACATTCTATGCTTGTACTATAGTTACCCCCATTTTTTTACTCAATTTAAGCTGCTATATTAAAAATACCACACAGTGGGTGACTTAAAAATGATAGGATTGTATTTGCTACAGTTTTGTGAGGCTGCAAGCCTGGTGCCTGCATATTTGGGTTCTGACGGGGGCCCTCTTCTGGATTTCAGATTGCAAAGTTCTTGCACCTCCTCAAATGACAGAAGGAGTGAAGGTATTTCTCAGGACTCTATTCTAGGGTCAGTGATCTCATTATTGAAGGCTTTACTCTTGGGTGCTGCACTTCCTACTAGGTCATAATGGGGATTAGGTTTTTAACATAGGAATTCGTTGTATGTTTAATATTATGGATATTTCTTGCTTTTTCATCTCCATTCCTTTACTCTGGACTCATACCCAAGCCCAAAATCAACCTGATTTCTATGCTTAACATATGAATATAAGGGCAAGATTTGTTGGGAAATAGATAATTTTCATCTTATTTTGCCTTTTTTCTGTCTTGTATTTGACACTACAGTTTTCTGGAAGCACTGTACACATTGTCATTGGTTCTTATTCCATCTAAAGCCTTTCATTTTTTTCCCATATATCATTTTTTTTCCTGATAAGGTTCTGCCACCAACTATTTTCTCTGGGATCCACCTGAACCTTAAAGTAGAATCCTGCTCTTTAATTTCAGAGTTCCTTAAATTGTGTCAAACACCGGACATTGCATGTAATATCCTTGGGGAGAATTTGAAATGTTTATTACTCTTCAATAAGGGTGAAATTCACTGATTTGCTGGTAACCAGTAGTTCTCCAGAAGTCAAAACAAAGGGAAGCACCTGAGTGCCAGCACAGGTTAATTTCCCTTGTGTAAACAGTTCTGTGTTGGCCAATTGCAACCTACCAAAGGCTTATCAAGGCCTCACACACTTTTAAAATATTTAACAGTGGACCTTGTGAATCAGTAATTATGGCTGTAACCCCACATAAAGTTACTAAGAAAAAGGGAAAAAGCATTTTGTTATTACAAGTGGATATTAGTTTCATGTAATATAAATCTGTATACTACAGTCCAACCTTGCATACCATCTGCCCTTTAAAAATCTGTATATGACTGTCTCCAAATATTTTACTTTTCCCAAATTAAATATTGAGCATATTTTGTCATATCTGCTCTTATATGTTCCTAAGAGTTGTAACTTGCACAACCTGTGTAAGTCCCATCAACAATTTTTCACTGCATAATAATAAAGTCTTAATTTTTTATGATAGTGGATTAAACAGCATTCCCAGATAATTTATACACATATATTGATAGAGAGAGTGAGAATCAGAATATGATCTTATTTGAAGAAAGATTATTGCCCATATATGATTTGTAAAGGATTTTGAAATGAAATTATCCAGAATTTAGGGTCGGCCTTAATTTGATTGACACATGGGAATAAAAGAGAACATAGAGGTCCAGAAAGGAAAAGGTCTGTGCAGCTAGAGGCAGAAATTGAAGTTATGCTGCCATAAGCCAAGAGCACCTGGTACCAGCAAAAGCCAGAGGAGGGAAGGATGGATTCTGCCATGGACTCCGGAGGGAGCATGTCCTTAAGGCACCTTGATGTTGTGTTTTTCTAGAACTGTGGGAGAACACATTTTATACTGCTTACACTAAACAGTTTGTAATAATCTTCCATAGTGGTCTCAGAAGACTAATAGTTATCCAGACATGTAGATGTCTTCATGACCCAGTTGTTTATTGCCACAAGATTACTTTAACCTCATACTATGTTTTCAGAACTTCCCAACTACTTGTAGCTCACGAAATATATCATGATTTTTCTTATTCTGTATTATTTGTACATGTTCTATGGAAGACATTATTTACCTTTCCGCATTCCTCTATATAAATTATTTTTAATGCCAACATTTCTGGGAATTCTTTCTGGAATCTTGAAATCTATGTAAGGTTGCAGGGGTTTCCTACGTCATCTTTCCATAACAATGTTAGAATTAATTGCCTGGCCACTGTTTTGTCTTCTAGACTGATTGCTTCTGGAAGGGAGGGCTGTGCCGTGAATATGAATATCATTCTAACCCCACTGACTATCATGGTGACTGATATCTAGGGTAATTCAAGAAATACTGGTTGAATTGGTGATCATGGAAAAGGGTGTACCTAATTTCCTAGGGAAGAAACTGTGAGTGTCAGAAAACATGAGTGCATCACTCTCCTCTGGGAAAAACATAGTGAAGGCACATAAACAAATTCTACTATGTCCAGATAATATAAGGACCAGATATATAAGAAAGAGAAATTATTTCAGAGGAGAAACAGGAGAGGAAATGGCAAGGGAAAACTAAAATGAAACTTTCAGATAGTTGTAAGAGCTGTCAATCAGTGCATGGATGAACTATTTACTGTGTAGCTTCCAGTGTCTCTGTGGTATGGGTGGGTGTTGGCCAGAATTATAAAAGACACATTATAACAGTAGATGTCTAAGTAGTAAAATCATCCAAAAATACAATTTGAATTTATTTGTAAAGCTGTGTGCATTCCCTCACTGGAGGACAGAAGTTGAAACAAATCACTTTAATGACATTTGTTTAAGTGCTATTCACGGCAAGAGATTGGATTGGAAGACTTACTTAATACTTCACTTAATTTTCATCAAGAACATAAAGAAAACATTCTATTGATTTATATACTCAACCACATTGAAAAATATTTTTATTGATTTAGCAATGATTTATATACTTTGGGAAACTTTTTTTTTTTTTTTTTTTTTGCAGTACTAGGGATCGAACTAAGGACCTTGTGCTTGTCAGACAGGCACTTATTCCACTGAGCATATCCCTAGCCCAATTTATATACTTTGAAAGATAGTTATTGTTATTACAGTATCTAGAATTAGGGAAATTTATTGATTAGCTCAATCTATTTAAGGTCATCAATAATCTGGATGTAAACAGAGGCTGTCTGAAAAGTGTAAAGTTAGCTCGTTCAATTGTATTACTTTTTACTTTAGGATTATGTTTTGTTAATTATTATATTACATCATATTTTTACTTAAACACTGGATTTATATTTTAATTTACTTATTTTTTCCTGTATAATAGATGACAATATTAAGAAACAATAAAGCCTGGCATTAGTCTTTCCTTTACACTAACTCACATATATCTCTGCTGTCAGATTTCTTAAAATTATTATTCTTTTACTTTCAAAAGGATCCACATTGGAGCTATTCATATAAAATCTCCTAAACATAGATAGTTGGAGGAAAGGGAGGAACATACATCTTGATGCCAAAATCATTCTGCAATAAGAAACATGTAGATCAAACAAACATAGGTACAGGAATTTATGAAACGTCGAAGAAACCCAAAGGCCTGCAGGTGGGACTGCTGCCTGTGGGCAGAACAGGAGCTGCCATCCTGAGAAGTTCCCAAATGGACTTCAACAGTGTGACAAACTCAGGCTACATAGGATAGATTTGGCATCTAAGGCCCTTTGCCTCTTTTGCCTTCCTCCAAACAGAGGACACTGCAGCCTGGCAGCAAATTTCACCAGCACCCATAGGTGTGAGTGGACAGGCTGTAGCTTCTTCCCCAGTGGACCACCAATTTATTTTTTTATTTTATGTATTTACTTTATTCTATTTTGTTATGCACCACAGTGGCTAACTGGAACCTCTAGCAATAACAAGGTTAGAGATCTCAGTGGCAAAGTGAAGGTGGTGAGAGGAACAGGACAGTCTCTCCTGCCCTGTCCTGAGTGGTGTGGGAGAGGGACTTGGATGTGGGATTAAGCAGTCTTGAGCCACAGTGGGTCAACAAGTGGGAAGTCAGCACTCCACCTTCTAAGGGGAGAGAGAAGTGGAACCTAAGTAGCCTTGGGCAATCTCCACAGCAGTGCTAGGGGAAGTGAATCTGCTGAAATCCTTGCCCCGTGCCCTGCTTCCAGCAAGCTGAGCAGAGAGAGATGCGCCGGCTAGAATGGAAGAGAGAAGGCTGTGCAAGGACTGGGAAGGGCCAACTGTACACCAGACTGGAGCAGCCTTGTGCTGTCTCTGTCTGAGCATACCTCAGCAGCAGGGAGAGCAGTGCAGAGGAAAGCAGGGTAAGAGAGTCAAACAGGCCACCTAGGGACATCCAGAAAGCCACTGGGTGAAGACTCTGGCCTCAGCTTCCACATCCAGGTGCCAAGATCAGCCACACACCCTGCACTAATCCTACTACAGACTTGGTGAGTTACCCAGCACAGATCTGGGCTCTGACTAGGCCATGACCACCGAACTGTGGGCACCAAAGAATTTTATTGGTTTTGATTTTTTCCTTTTTGTATCCATTTTTTTCTTTGGAGTTGCTTGGGTCTTTATTTTTGTTTGTTTTGTTTTGGTCATTTTTTTACTCTTTCCTCAATGTTTTTCTTGAAGTTTTGAGATTTACATGTGAGTGAACATTGTCTTTTGTATTTTAGGTTTGCTTTGATATTCTGCTTTCTCCATTCAATCGCTCCTTCCTCTTCTCCACTTTCCCAAAATTTGAGATCAATTCTTTCTTCTTCAGCCTTGCTTCTACTATGTTTCTCTTCACATATTTCTGTGTTTTTTCCATGTTCATCTTCAATCCACTCCCCTCAACAGGGGAAGATTACTCTATTAAGGATAAACTCACTGGGTATAATTCTTGGTTTATATTGGATTTTCTTAGATAAATGTAGAACTTGCTCCTATGGGTAAAGGTATCAAATTAGTAGTTACCACAGTTTTTCAGTTTCTAGATTGTGATTGATGCTGTTGTCATAGATAACTGTACTACGTCAGGCAGGGCGTCACACCTACTGTAATCAGTTGTTCTCCCTTATATGACAGCACTGTAATTGTCTAGGGTTATAATCATCACCACAGTCCAGTACCAAAGGAGTGTGTGCTGAGGCAGATTGATAATAACTTCTCCTCCCTAATAAATTGGGAAGGTAGAATCTTAGAATAGATATAAAGATGAAGAGCCAGCTACACATAGAACACATCTTTAAAGAGTGGATATTTCCTAGGGAACAACTGATACTTAGTTAATGCAATTAACAATCATCAACCTAGAAAACAAATTAAGATTTAAAAGAAAATGAGAAAATGTAGAAGAAAAATGTAACTTCAGACATCCATCCCACTCAGAAAAAGTCCAGGGGACAAATTGAGGAAATCAGAAGCCACACACCTCCATTTCCTGAAATGGTAGCATTAAAAAAAGAAGAAAAAAAAAAACAGATGAATAAAGCTATAGAGAAGATCAGCTCAGAAATAATCTCTCAAATTAAAAAGGAGATGACAATAGTATGAAGGACTTGCTCAGTGCATACAGAACAGACATAGATAACAAAATTTAGGAGCTAAGGAAAATTATGGAAATCATGAATACCCAACCTGGAAAAGAAATGGAATCCATGGCAGATTTTAAAAATATTTTTAAAAATTTTAAAAATATTTTTAAAAATATTCAAGGGATTAGAAATTTCATTGAAAGCTCACAAATCTGAATGAGCAAAGGTGAAGATACAGTGTCACACATAGAAGATAGGATTGAGGTTAGCAATCACACACACGCAAAAGATTTTATAAAAGTAACAAAAGATGATGGAAAAATCAGTCCAACAGCAGCAATATGATGCAAAGAGGAGCAAAACAAGATTGATTAGGGTCAATAAAAAAGCAGGCAACAATGCAAATGGCATAAAAAAGCTGTTCACAAAAATAATGGCAGAAGGCTACCCAAGTATGGATAAAGAATTTGACATCTACAGATAAATGAGACATACAGAACTCCAAATATCAATGACCAGAGTAAATTTACAAGGCATATAACAATCAAAATTCCACAAATTCAGCACAAGAACAATTGTTAAAAACTGTTAGATAAAATAAGTAAATGATCTGTAAAAGAAAGCCATTAGAGTCACAGCAGACTTCTCAACACAAACTCTTAAGTGAAGGAGAGCTTTGACTGCAGTATTTTAAGTCCTAAAATAAAACAATTTTGAAACTAGATTGATGTAACATGCTAAATTATCTTTCAAAATCAGCAGAAATAAGATAATTCCAATACAAAAACAACTGAAGAAATTCATGACCACTGAAACCACCTCAATGTTCTGAAGAATATTTTATATTGAGATAACAAAGACAATAATTTCAAAAGCAATAGTAACAATCCACCAAGCAAGGCAACCAATTAAACAGAAGGCACATACAGGGAACCAACAGCAAGAAAATAATTTGGCAAATATAAACCAAGATATATGTTATAACTATCAATGCAAATGGTGTCAATCCACTAATCTAAAGAAATTGACAGAAAGGATCAAGAAACAAGATCCAACAATAGTCTACTTAAAGGAAACACATTTAACTCAAAAAGAAATTCATAGACTGAACGCCAAAGCATGGAAAACAACACTTCATTCAACAAGAACCTGGAAAAAGCCTGGGGTAGATATTCTACTTGCAGACAAAGTGAACTTCAGGCCAACACTGATGAGAAGATACAAAAATATAACTACATATTTGTTAAAGGAAAGCTCCAAGAGGAACATATGAATCATAAATATGGATGCACCAATACTGGTGCACCCAACTATATAAAAATTATTAATGGACATAAATAATCACAAAAACACCAACATGATTGTATTGGGGTACCACAATACCACTGTCAGAAATAGATAGGTCAACTAGACAAAAAAATCAATTATCAGGATTGGACCAAACAGACTAAGTAGATGTCTACAGAGTGTTCCACCCCACTACAGCAGAGTATACCTTCTTCTCAGCTGCTCATAGGGTGTTCTCCAAAATACACCATATACTAGTTTGTAGAACATGCAAAACAATTAAAAGTATTCATGCATATTATCAGGCCATCATGCAATAAATTGGACATCAATGGCAAAAGAAACCACAAATATTTCATAAACATGGAAATTAAATCATACCCTCCTGAACAAGGGTCACAGATAAAATTAAAGAAGAAATTAGACAGGTCCTACAATTAAATGGTAATGCTGATGAAACATGCTGCAACTTACAGGACACAGTGAAAGCAGTCCTACAAAGGGAAATTCTAGCAGTGAATTCCCACATTAGGAAAACAATGCACTCAAATAAAAATCATAATATTGAACCTAAAACATCTAGAAAGAGAAAACAAGACCAGCCTAAGGTGCACATGAGGAGGGAAATTATAAAGATCAAAGAAGAAATGAAAGCAATTGACACCAGGAAAACAATATGAAGAATCAATAGATAGAAGATTTGGTTCATTGAAAGACTAAGTAAAATTGTCAAACCCCTAGCCAACCATATCGAAATAAGGGAAAAAACACCCAACTCAGTAAATTATGAATGAAAATGGTGGAGGCCGAGCATATAGCTTAGTGGCATAAGCACCTGCCTCATAGATGAAAGGTCCTGAGTTCAATTCCTCTACCAAAAAAAAAAAAAAAAAAAAAAAAGGAAAAGAAAAAAAGAATGTGTCTTGATTACTTTTTTCTTGTCGTTGAGACAAAATACCCAACGCCCAAAATAAGGGAAGGAAAGGTTTATTTAGCTTACAGTTTGTGGAGGTTTCAGTCCATACTTGGCTGGTTCTGAAGCAGAGTGGCACATGGCAGAAGGCAAATTGTTCAGGGCAGCAGAGCATAGCAGAAACAACCAGCAAAAGGGAGGAATGGCCGCAGGAATTAAGCAGGCAGCGTCTTTCTCTCCCTTACACATACAAACTATTTCCCCTAGGGTATAGTTCTCACACCCATAATCCCAGCAAACCCTAGGGCAGGTACAGCTCTCACACCCATAGTCCCAGCATTGGATCATGGACCAGCCATAAACTCTAAAAGCCACCAAATAATTGCATAAGGATTTGGGGGGACATATGAACACAAACCATGACATTTTACCCTTGGCCCCCCAAAGACTCATGCACATCCCTTTATACAAATAGCATTTAGTCCATCTGCAAGAGTTGCCAAGGTCCTAACAGTTTCAGCATTGCTAAAAAGTCCAGGTGCCAAGTCTCCTCTGAAATGTAAGGCAAACTCTTAGCTGTGAGCCCTTGTAGAAATGAAAAGTTAAACACTTCCAACCTTTAATGGCACAAAATACACATTACTATTACAAAAGATACAAACACAGGGATACAGAACATTGGGACCAAAGCAAGTCCAAAATCCAGCTGGGCTAACATTATGTCCTGTAGTTCCAAATCCATCATCTCAAGCAACATGTACATTGTGAGCTCCAAAGGGCTTGCATGAGTCCACCTCTATGGCACTTCTGGTAGTTACAGCTCCCACGGCTTCTCTCTTAGGCTTGCTTTGCTCCCTCTTTGCAGCTTTCCTTAGATGAGACATGTTCCTGGCTTTTCTAAACTTCTGAGGTCTACAGGGCACCTTTTGCTTCACACTCACAGCTTTACATATTGCCCTCTCAGGGGCATATTGCTTGGCCTCCCAGGCCTTCTGAAACCTGGGTGGAAGCCTCTTTAACCTCAGAACTCTTGCATTTTTCTTGCACCTAAAGCCGGGGCCAAGTGGATGATGCCAAGGTCTGTTGCCACCTGGAGCAATAGCCAAACTTTCCTCTCTCTTGGGCACAGGGGTCGAGTGCCTGGATCGTTAGACACACTGAATCCAATTCTGAGAAGCAAATTTAAGCCGTTGCCATTTTGGCATCTGGTGCAGCAGCTGCCACTGTTTTTGATCATGTGCTCCACTGCTTTCTTCTCAAAGCAGTCTTTCATCTTTGCAGTTTTGATGCTGCAAAGGGGAGAGATATGTTTTTTGTGATGCCCTCAGGCCATCTTTCCCATTTTGCCCGCATACACACACACTTCCTTCTCAGTAATGGAGATCTCCTCAGCCTTATCTTTGTAGTCCACAGCTTTTTTGCCCAAATTCACAACATTTTAAATCATCCTGCTGGGCTCTTTGTTTTTGATTGTCAATATAAATCTGGCTAGAATCCCCCAACAATAATCATGTCACTGTCCCAACATTTCACTGCCTTGAAATTTTTTTTGCCAGATTAATCAGTTTGTTGCCACCCTTAATCTCAGTCTTAGATAGTCTCTGGACACGAGCAAAATGCAGACAAACTTTCTGCCAAGCCATAACATACATCATCTGGAGTCCAACAACCAATGCAGTCCTTCTTTCCAACAGAAACCTTTCAAACCTGGTCATTACCAGCAGGATTTCCACTGGCCTTCTGGTCTTCCGAGCTCTGACCAGACATCTCCAAACCTTTTCCAACTCTTTCCACAAGCAACTTCCAAAGGCTCTTGAACCACATGGTCAGGTATAGTCACAGCAATAACCCCACTCCTGGTACCAAATTTTGTCTTGGTTACTTTTTTCTCGTTGTTGAGACAAAATACCCAAAGCCCAAAATGAGGGAAGGAAAGGTTTATTTAGCTCACAGTTCGTGGAGGTTTCAGTCCATACTTGGCTGGTTCTGAGGCAGAGTGGCACATGGCAGAGAGAAAATTGTTCAGGGCAGCAGAACACAGCAGAAACAGCCAGCAAAAGGGAGGAATGGCTGCAGGAATGACGCAGGCAGCCTCTTTCTCTCCCTTACATATACAAACTATTTCTCCTAGGGTATAGCTCTCACATCCATAATCCCAGCAAACTATCTGCCCTAGGGCAGGTATAGCTCTCACACTCATAGTCCCAGCATTGGATCATGGATCAGTCATAAACTCTAAAAGCCACTAAATAACTGCATGAGGATTTAGGGGGACATATCGACACAAACCATAACAGAATGAAAATGGTGAAACTCCACAGATCCTGCATAAGTTCAGAAGATCATCAATACCCACTTTGAGAACCTGTCATCAAATAAGATGGAAAAGTCAGCAGATGAAATGGACAGGTTTCTAGAAATACATGAATCACATGTGAATTCCTAGGCAAAGCTGCCAAGTGATAACACAAAAATTCTGAATAACCTAATATAAGTGATTGAAATTGAAGATGATATAACTTAAAAAACTACCAAGAAAGAAAAGTGTAGGTCCTGATGGATTCACTACTAAATTCTACAAGAAATTTAGAGGAGACCTAATACTACTATTCCTCAAAATTTTAATGTAATTGAAAGGGAAGTAATATTCTCAGTCACTACTGGAAGCAAGTATTACACCAACACCAAAGGAAGAGAAGGTTCCAATTAAAAAGAGAACTACAGACCAATCTCCTGAATGAACACATGAAAAATACCCAGTAAGACACTGGCGAGCAGAATGCAGCAAATCATCAAGAAGATTATACACCATGACCAACTAGGATTCACTCTAGGGATGCATAGATGGTTCAACATATGTAAGTCAATCAATGTAATGCATCATATCCACAGAGCCAAGGAGAAAAATCACATGATTATCTCAATAGATGCGGGGAAAAAGCATTAAACAAATTCCAACACCAATTCATGATAAAAACCCTATAGAAAGTTGGAATAGATGGTATTTATCTAAATCTGATAAAATCCAACTATGATGAAACAATGGCTGACATCGTACTAAATGGTCAAACTGAAAGATTTTACTCTGAATCAGGAAGAAGACAAGGATGTCCACTGTCACCACTCCTGTTCATTATAGATCTGGAGACATTCGCTGGAGCAGTTAGATAAGAGAAAGAATTGAAAGGAATAAAGATAGAAAAGGAAGAAGTTAAATTATTATTGTTTGCAGATGACATGATATTCTATAGAAGGCCCCAAAATTCCACCAAACAACTTCTAGATTTAATAACCAAATTCAGTCAGTTAACTGGATGCAAAGTCAACACTCAAAAATCAATTGCATTCCTGTACACGAATAACAAACTCACTGAGAGAGAAATTAGAGAAAGTGTATCTTTGAAAACAGCAATAAAAATGAAATACTTAGGAATCAATCTGATAAAGGAAGTAAAAGAACTTTACATGGAAAACTACAGTACTCTAAAAAAATAGATCAAAGAGGATATCAAATAATGGAAAGTTACCCCTTGGTCTTAGGTAGGAAGAACTAACATAGTGAAAATGGCCATACTCCCAAAATTGTTATACAGATTTAATGTCATCCCTATCAAAATACCAATATCATACCTCAAAGAATTAGATAAAACAATTCTAAATTTTTTTTGAATTGAAGAGACCTAGAATAGGAAAAACCATGCTGGGGAACAGAGGCCAAGCATGAGGTATTACAATTGACATGAAATTATACTCCAAAGCTACTGTGAGAAAAACAACATGGTACTGACAAATAACAGAATCAAGGACTAGTAGAACAGATTAGAAGATGTAGGAAAAACTCCAGACATTCTCAGCCACCTTATTTTTGACCAAGTTGCCAAACACCTTCACTGGAAGAAAAACAGCCTCTTTAATAGATGATGATAGAAAAGCTGGCTTTCCATATGCTAAAGGTTCAAATTAAACCTGTATCTTTCAATATGCAGTAAACTAAAGTTGAAATGGATCAAAAATCTAATTAGTAAAACAGAAACACTAAATCTGCTGGAAGAAGAATAAGTAGAACTCTTGAAGACATAGATGTAGGCAAATATTTTATGAACAAAGCCCTTATTGCTAGAGAAATATTACAAAGAATCAACAACTGGGATCTCATTTTATTAAAAAGTTTTGCACAGCAAAAGAAATAAACAACAAAGTGAAGAAACAATCCACAGAGTGTGTATGGAAAAACTTCTTCCAGTTGTTCTGCAGAAAAAAGACTAATATCTAGAACATATAAAGAACTCAAAAAAAAAAATCAGATGCCCCAAATTTAAAGACCCATTCCAAAAATGGACATCTTAAATGAATATATACCCTTAGAAGAAGTAGAAATGGTAAGTGTATAAAAAATGTTCAACATCGCTAGTCATTCAAGAGATGCAAATTAAAACAACACTGAGTTTCTATTTTACTCCAAAAAGAACGACAATTACCAAGAAATCAACCAAAAACAAATGGTGGAAGGTGCTGTGTGGAAAAGAACTCTTCTCCACTGTTGGTGGGAGTAGAGACTATTGTGACCACTGTGGAAATCTGTGTGGAGATTCCTCAAAACAATAAAAGTAGAGGTTCCTTTTGGACTTGCTATTCCTCTACTTGATATCTGCCCAAAAAATGCATCATACCACAGCAATATACGTTTATAGCTGAACAGTTTGCCTTAGCTAAATCCTCAGATCATTCAAATGCTCGTCAACCAATGAATGGGTAAAGGAGATGTGGATTATTTTATACAATGGAGTACTACTCAGCCATAATGAAGGATGAACTTGAGACATTTCTAGGTCAATGGTCACAACTTTAAATCATATTCTTAAGTGAAATAAGTTGAACACACAAGTGTAAAGATCAGATTGTTTCTCTGTGAAAAATGCAAAGTATAAGGAAGGACCAAAATGTACAATAGATGTTGTGAAATAAAACTTATTCAAGTGGAAGGGAAATTATGGAGGGACAAGAAGGAAAGGAAGGAAAATAAAAGTAAAAAATGAGAAAAGAAGGAAAAAATGGGAACAAACATCTTGTAAATAAGGAGAGGAAGAGGGGTGAAGGGAGAGTAGGAGAATGGGAAAAGCAATCAAGTTATATCACCTACAGGTACAAATTCCCTATGATCAATGTGAACATTTTGTATATCTAAAATGTACCAATATATATAATTATTTTTAAAAAATGCTTATCAATTCTTCCAAGAATGCATTATTGTTATATAAAGTTGAAGTTGCATAAGGAGTGAAAAATTTTCTTATAATTTACATCCTTGGATGTCCCTGAAATTGGCAATGAACTCTCTGCGCATTGGAGAAGCATCACAGAATGTTTGTTATCAAGTACATGATCAGTCAGAACAGTACTTGACATAAGAATCTGAGTCAATAAAGCATGGAGCTTTTCTGCTAAGTATTTAAAGAACAGCTTCTCAGCAGGCTATGGTCAAGGAAGCAACAGGATTTCAGCACAGCGAGGCTTATAGAGGCGTCAGCTGCTGCAATAGAATTGAATGAAGGATCATGAGTTAAACTCCACAGAAAAGTTCATGATTCGACTGGCAGCATAGAAAGCGACATGTATTCAGCCTGGCCTTTGTGCTCATGTTCTCTGAAAAATAAATAAATAAAATAATGCGAAATAAAGTCAATCACACCTTGGGACTTGATGCTCTTTGAGGTCCAATACTGATTGCACAAGAGGCCCTGAGTTGGTGCCATAGGGCCCTCGGAAGGTTGCTTTCATCAGTTTTACCTTGGCTCATGGATTGAGTGGTCCTTGCTGTCAGGCATCCGAGGAAAATAGGAACTTATGGGCAAGTTTGAATAGGTTTAAGTCAGAGACAACAGGTGCTTTGTTCACTTGTGTGACTACTTCTACTCAAAATGGCACTCCAAGTTTCCCTGCATAGGATAATGATAGATTTTCCTTTCCCCCATTACAGTCAATGGAAATTAGTAGAGCACCCATCAGCTGAAAAACTACACCATGTAAGTTTAGAATATGTAACCACATTCATAGAAAAAAAAAATAAAATGTGTAGCTACAAGTTCAATAATGCAGATGAAGGTTATAAAAAAGGGGGGATTATATTCAGGAAAGGTGCAAGATCTCAGAACTCCCCCCAGTTCTACCGTCTGCTTCTCACTGTTGTAGCTGTTGCATAGGTGCATCCAAGTGCACCTTCATCAGGCATGTTCATTTCTTAGGGTTGATATAATAAGGTACCACAGACAGGTGGCTTAAAAAACAACTTTATTGTCTCATATTTCTGGAGGACAGAAGTCTAAGATGAAGGAACTGGTAGGATTGGTTTCATGTGAGATTTCTTGGCTGGTAGGTAAATGATCTCTGTGTCTTCCTTTGTTTCCTCAGTAACTAAGGGCAAATTTCCCCCTCTTATAAGGGCTTCACTTGTATTGGATTACAGCCTGCTTCACTGATTTCATTTCAATTTAATTATCACTTTAAAAACCTGTGTCCCAATGCAGTTGGCTTTCTGATTTACCAGGATTTAGGACTTCAGTGTGTGAATGTCTGAGACAGGAGGAAGCAATACAGCCCACAACAGAGCGTCTTGAGTTTGTTCAGGCAGAAAGAGATCTCTGGACATCTCAGCAAGGGTCCAGCTTTCGTGTCCCCCACACTCCCAGTTCTTGGGCAGCAAAGGGTCCCAGGATGGTGCAATGGTCCTTATCATCCAGGAAAACTACAGGTTTAATTGTTGAATCGTATGAATCTGCATTAGTATAGAGATAACCCGTGGAAGTGACGTACAGCAGGAGAAAGTGTGGGAGTGGAAATTGTGGAGCATGAGACGTTGGAAGGATAAACGAACAGGAAATATTGGTAGGACTGCAGATCATGCTACTAGAATAATAAGCTACATAGGTTGTGCCATGTATGGGACACTTGAAATGAGTGTCGTGTGGTAAAAATAAAATTGGAAGTTACTGACTGGTAAAGTGCATCTGAGCACTGGAAATGAGATGGAGAATGAAATCACCGATAGCGTAGAGTGCAAGGATGAGAGGCAAGGGGAGACTGATGATTTCTTTCAACCTACAAAGAATAGTGGCAATTTGGGGGATGGAGAGCAGGAAGAAAGCCAAGTGCAAGGTATCCTCACAGAAAGAGGGCACAGTTGCTAAAACTGATTATGACCTCAAGGAAACACAGATGAGTTACTATGGCACACACTCGATGTCTTACTTGTGTTTCCTTTTGCAGTATAAACATGTGGAAATAAACAAGAAGATTACCTGTTCAGAGGCAATTGTAGATGTGTTACTGAGAAGACACAACTCACATTTTGAGGGGACCCATGGGGATGTAGTATCTTCCATGGACATGCACATGGCCTCTAGAGCAAAGGAGAGGTGGGAAACCTCAGAGACGCAGCAGGCATGGAAGATTCTGTTGATTAATAGGGCATTCCAGAGAGCATAGTGGGGGGAATGGGACCTTGAATCAGGTGACAGTCTGCAGCCTAATGGATATGGGTGTCTTTATTTTATGAAACCTAAAACAGCTAGGATTCTGCTGATGATTTTCATATAGAGAAATGAGCTTTAAGAGTATGAAATGAAACATGGTAATCAATTCTAAGAGTGGTGTTTTCCTGGGCCAACATGGACATTTAGAGACTGCTGCAGGGGCTGGGTTCTATGGGTCTCCCTTTAGATCCATCCTACTGAGGGCAGAACCGAGACAGGTGAAGATGAAGCACAGTTCTCATTACTTGACCTCAAAACAGTGATCACCCACTTTCACTGTGTTGTCACAGCCCTATGAGGAAATGTCCCTCCTTCATGTTTTCCTTTTCTGTGTATGTGTACAGACACTACCTGTGTCAGAAATGATTAAAGTACACGGCTCACACTTTAACCAGCACAATATATCATCAGTAATACAGCTACCTGTTAGAGAGTTCAATCATGAATTTACTGCAATTTAACACCTGCCAAATGCTTGCTTAAGACATAGGGTATTTGAGAGAAAGACTAGTTGGATAAGGAGATTGTGTGACCATTTGGTGCTTCTTAAGTCACTCCGCTTATATTAATTCAGATGAGCAGACTGCAACAGAACCTGAAGCATAATTATCTTGGCCTCTCACTAAGCCACACTGTAATAAGGATTTTCTCCTTTATAAAGATTCAGTAGTAGATGCATACATTTGAATAGCAGTCCTTTTATTAAGCCATAGATTATCCATTGTGTTAATTGGTATCTCTACAGTAGAAACTCCTGTCAAAATTTTCTCTTTAACTGAAGTTCAAGGAACTCTAACTTTATAAGACGATTTGTTTTTGTTGCTAAATTCATAGGATTTTTCCTGGGTACATATTTTATTCAATGAGTCATGTTTACATTTTTCAGATTAGAAGTGTGTTCTAGAAAGCTTATGATCAAGCACAGATCCTTATCCTAACACTTTAAGGGTCTAAAAATAAAATGTCATACCCTTTCCTTAGACAGTCTCTGAAGCTCAATTGTACTATTTAAGCCCTATAATATAGTTCAGGTTGTCTTAACTTCTTTAAGAAGTATGTTAAGTATAAATATTTAAAGTAGAATGTGAATCTATTTCACCATTTTTCCTCTGTATTTAAAAAAATTCCCATTGTTTTTATATTCTATGTAAAAATAGGTTATTTCTTGTCCCAGTTAAACTTAAAATAACACATGTATTAATGAGAACATATTAAAGAAAGAGGATATAATAATGTTAATAATATTTTAATAGATTCAATTACTCTTCATATATCACATTTTTAATCATCGCAACTTTATAATTTATTGTTATTGTTCAAAATTGAAACTAGTAAAGAATAATTAAAACGTTCACCATCACATTGCTTATATATGAGGGAATGTGGAGAGGAATTTATGTCTGCTAAACTTCAATGTCTACAGTTTGGACTTACCTATTATCTGCCAAACTCATTAAAGGAACTATGTCCATTTTTACCTTCATACTTCTACTACCTCAGCTTTAGTGAAAGTACAGGTAATGACTCTGGAAGCAAAGCAGAGCACTACATTTCTAGCCCTATAATTACAGCGCAATCAGCTGCAATGGCCCAGGATTTTGTGCGATTGTCAAGTGTCTTACAAAGCCCGCTAAGCATCACTAATAACATTTTGGCTGAGAACTAGTATAGTATTATTTTTCCTAAGTTTATATGCTACCTTGATTTATTTATCTTAGTTTCTCTTTAACAATCTTAAGAAAAGCATTAGATTAGAATGGATTAGCACCTCAAAAGCATCAAGATTACAATATATCAGAACAGGCATCTTTATAACATTTGAATTACCCAAAAATGCTTTCTAATCTAATAAAAGTGATAATTGGTCAACATATTTAAAATTTGTATGGTCTTATTGAAATCTTCAGCACTTATAAGCTGTTACACTTAAATTTTAGTTCTGATGTGGGTATTGTGTAACTCTAAAAGCTGATACAAGGCTAACACATAGTAAATGCTTATCGAACACTGTCCAAAGAATAAATGGATGCATTTCAATTTGAAAACTAAAGTTTATATTGATTTCTCAGCAATTTCTACTTAAAAATAGATCTGTGCTAGATTTCAACTCAGAATGAGGAAATATATAGTTATTTCCTAGGGGAAGCAGGTAACCAAAGCCTAAAAGAAGTTCTGCCTTTTGATTTGACATTAACAGAGATTAGTTAAAAGTATAGGCAGCTGTTCTGCAATAACAAACATAAAATTTCTTCATCCCTGTTTCCTGTGCCATTCTGTCACTTCAGTCTTATCTTTTAATTAAACCTGAACTTTAAAATAAATGTGTCTGCTTGCTGGTTTATTAAATGGAATATCAATGGAGAGCTGCTAGATTTAGCAGTCGGTATGCTACTGAATGCCTATTAAAAATAAATGGCCACATCAAAGCTCTGATTTTATTGAAAGTCCAAGTTTATAGTCTACTTATTAGAAAAGAGCAAAAGTATGAAAATTAAAGTGCTTTGATTTTAGATTACTCTATAGTATGCTGAAGTACTCACATAGCTTTATTTAAGGAATGATTAACTTTTATTAAACACAGAAATTTTGCCAAGAAATGTAAAGTTCATTATGGTTTGCACAATGTAAGCCAACTTGGAACTTGTGAAACTATACTTACCAATTTTTGCATACATTGCCCATCTTTTTATGCTTCTGTAAAATCCATCATGGTCAATTGCAGTGTTAGCACTAATTAGTGGTTGCTACTGAACTATTATCTTGTCATTGGTTGATGGTATAAATTTGTCAATAAGAAGAAAGTCAAAGGCAATGATTGTATTTGTAGGCATGTACACAGCACACTCAGACACTTAAGTTTTGATTGTGCTATAACCCATTTGAAGACTATTAGATATAAAGACCATGTTTCTTCATCCCGGCTCCACTGCTCTGGGTATCTTTGATATCTTAAGACTCAGCTTTTACTTATGAAATAAGAAGACTGTTATTTGGCCTTGATTAATCCTAGAGATATGGAAGGATGGAAAGTAAAGCATTAAATAATCCTTCCAACTCAGAATTTTGAAACAGAAGAGATAATATATTGTTTTACTATTGTATTTACCTTTATTCTTGTTAGGCATGTTTATTTCCATTGGCTCGTTATAAACAATTTGTATCTGCACTTTTGTGTATATGTTCAGGGATGCAAGACAGTGGTATATTTAAACCTTCAAATGTACATTACATCTATTCTATATAAGCCATGTCTTATAGTGGTAGTTACTGCATAATAATTCTAATTTTCTTTTACTGAAGTTGAAGAAAAACATGTCAGAAATACAGAAAAATGCAAAGATGAGTGTTATGAATATAGATCTTTAATCCTACAATAGAAACTGTCCTGGAGTATAATTCTGTTCATTAAAAAAGGCACTATGTAATTAAAATAATAGTATTAGAGAGTTATAAATTGTTGGCTGCATTTTGGCATAAGGTCACAGCACAAGGTTAAAAATAGACAAGAATAATTGGCAAATAAAAGCAACATCGAGATTTCATCTCACCTCAGTAAGACTGGCCAGTATGAAAAAGTCATCCAATAACAAATGCTGGCGAGGATGTGGAGAAATAGGGACTCTGCTACACTGCTGGTGGGAATGCACACTGGTGCAACCACTGTGAAGAGCCTTTTGGAGATTTCTCAGCAAACTAGGTCTAGAGGTTCCATTCAAACCAGCTATTCCTCTTCTGGATATTTTCCCAGAAGATCTGAAAACATCATATCACTTTGATATATGTGCACCCATGTTTATAGCAGCACAATTTGTAATAGCAAAATGTGGAAGCAACCCAAGTGTCCATCCACAGAAGGCTGGATTAAAAAATTGTGGCACTTTTATATAATGGAATATTATTTAGCTATAAACAAAGACAGTTTTGGGGACTTTGTAGGCAAATGGTCAAAACTGGAGTCCATACTCGTAAGTGAAATAAATCAGCGGTACATGTGCAGGCAATGTATTGTATCACTGGTGTAAGAACTTGAGCGTGGGAATATAAACTAAGAGACATGGAGGAAATCTGTTCAAAAACAAAGAACAGATGGGACGAGGGAAAGGAGAAAAGAAAGAGACAAAGATGTATGTATGTATATATGAATATACATATATGCAGGAGGGCTAACGTGGTTCTACTATTGTATTATATCACTTAATGCTAAGGAATAATTGATGGCGGGTTTATCAATCTTGTATGTCTGTATGTGTTTTTTTATTAAAAAAAATAAAAGTACAAAAACATATTAACAAACAGACACCAATTATCATAAAAAATAGTACAATCACAACTGATCTATAGACACGGTGATATGGTCTCCACAGTGGTTATTGCTTTATCCATTGATATCTTCGAAGTGTAAATATATGAACCCATATACAGACATGCAAAATTGGTCAGACCATTAATCCTCTCAACAACAGAAAAACACAAAAGCCAAAAATCCAAAGACAGAAAACAAAACAGGCAAACAACAACAACAACAACAACAACAAAAAACCACCAATAATTGCTGCTTTGCATATTGATATCTTCGAAGTGTGTGTTCAGGATAATACGTACAGACATACAATATTGATCATCCTGAACACACACTTCGAAGATATCAATATGCAAAGCAGCAACTATTGGTGTTGTTTTTTTTTTTGTCTTTGGTTTTTTGTTTTTTGTGTTTTTCTGTTGTTGAGAGGATTGTCTGACCAATTTTGCATGTCTGTATCTGGGTTCATATATATACACTTCGAAGAAATCAATAGGTAAAGCAACAACCACTGTTGAGTCCATGTCACCTTGTCTGTAGATCAGTTTTGATTGTACTATTTTTTATGCTAATTTGTGTCTGTTTGTTAATATGTTTTTGTGCTTTTATTTTTTTAAAAATTAAAAAAGAAGAGTAATTGGCTAAGGCTTACATTTTAGGCTATGATATTATGTATGCACAGTAACAGAAATAATTTGTGTAAAAGTTCGTGAGAGAGAAGCCAAACAGGTATTTGTGTAAAAGAAAAGTAACTCAGACGGTTTTAATAAAATGGCTTAGAGTCTTCAGTTTTGATAGAAGATTGTACTTTCACACTGTAGTATCAGTTTTTTTCTGAATTACTTTTTAAGAGAGATTAAACATTTAGTGTGTATCTAGTATAGTAAGAAGTACATAAGCTGTACAAGCAAGGAATATGCTATTAAATGTTACCATATCACTTGTGCACTTTATTATTCTTTATTAAACTTTTAAATTTTGTAACATCACTATGCTGTCAGCTCAAAATAATAAGCCATGTCTTATTGTCCTTGTTACTGCATAATAATTGTACTTTTCTTCTTCAGTGGTTGTTTTCTGAGGAAAATGTCTAAAAGTCTAAAAACTTGATAAGTTTGATGCATCCAGTATAGGAACATCTAAAGTAAAGAGGACTAAAATTAATGTGGAACTCTGAGAAAGAATTAGAACTCATCAAAAGGATGATTCAGTGAGCTGAATTTCAATGTAATTTAAGAGATGATCCAAGTATTACAGAGTTCAAAATATTGAATTTATACTCCAAAGTAAAACTGATCCATCAATAACATTATTCAACCAGAGCCTGGATAAGCATCAGTTAGAACTGTTCTGGTAGGAGAGCTTTGCCCTGAGGTTGAGTATGAACACAATAGCTTCCAAAAGTCTTTAGAGACTAAGTCTCTTCTGTGTTTCAACTTACAAAGTAAGAACAGCCAGAGTTAAGCATACACAAAAGCAGTGATCACAGATTATATCCAATGAAAGTCAGGTCACTGCATGGACCAGCTCAGAACTTCAAAAGATATTTGCTAGGAATGGTCACGCCAAAATCTGCTTCATTTCCTGTCACCGTGGAACACAAGGGTAGGCCTCCAACACATCCTAGCTTATCTTGCATTCAGCAGCTTCATATATTGGTTCTAAAAACATGGCACATTGGCTTTTTCCAACACCTTTTTCCTGTTTTATACTCCTCACATCATATTTCTTTCTCCTCTGCAGGATCATTGAAATGAATAAACAACGTAATTACATCGTCAACAAGTGGAGCTCATCTCACTGCATGTATCCTAAATGTTCTGATTTGAAAACCAGCTGGCTGGTGTCTCAAATGCTGACAGCAAAGGTAATGGCTTTTACACCTAGACAGACCAATGATTGTCTTCTATGGGTTTTTACATTTGCCAGAGGTGAAAATTATAATCACTTCTTTCAAATTGTTAATACTTTAATATACATTGTTTATTGTAAGGCAATAGAAATGGCTGAGGAGTTCAAGATGGCATATTATCTCTCAGGGTCAGAGTAGGGTTGCCAGTTTTGGCAAGAAACAGCTAGTTATTCATTTGCCACCACTGGATGAGAATAATACAGAAATTAATTTGCATGCCAGGATTTTTTGGCTCTGAAGTCTACAAAATATGCTCTGTGCAATTGCACTGATGTTCATTTAGTGATCTATGTTTTTATTTTTGTCTTCTATATACCCTATTACCACTTCATTTCATCCACAATCTCCAAGGAGTTACAGGGAAATCCTTAAATATTTCTTTCTGATCTTGCCATTGAAAAGTCTGTATTTTCCCCTATATGAAAATAAAATGAGAATCATTCAAATAGGGAATTACATGAATTCAGCATCCTCAAGATGATTTGTGGCTGTGCGGATTCTGGCTATGGAGTTCTCCAGAACCTTCTCTACCATTGCTGTGGAAACTACCTGGTAGAACAATTCTCTCTAAAACACTGGAGAATTGCTAACTCTGTGGAGTTTAGAATTCTACTTTATCCCTCTGAGAAGGAAGCTGGATTCAACAAATTGCTAAATTTCACCTCTTAAACTGAGGAGCAAGTTATTCATCTTATGACTGAGAGTTGAGAATGCTGGAAGATAGGGTTAGAACTAGAATTTAGTGCAGTGGATGATGTGTGACTTTTTTTTTTTATCAAATTGACCTTAATTCTCTGCTCCAGCTGTATTTTGCCCTGTATTAGGAAAGATTGTCAAACATGTTCATTCAGCGGAGGATTAATATCCAGCTGTTATTAGCTATGTAATTTTAGGCAATTTAATAAACTCCTTCTGAGATAGAATTTTAACACATATCACCACCAAGAGATTGTAATGAAAATTAAACATGATAATGTTTATTGCACATTTAGAACAGGATCTATTTTATCATTTGTAATTGTAACACTATCATAGTTACTTTGCTTTCATTGTTGAGGCAAACTATTGGACACCCAAAGTGAAAGGGGGCAAGCTTTATTTAGCTGTAGTTGGCTGGCTCCAAATCAGGGTGGCTTGGTAGGGGGACATCACAGAGAACAGTTAATGGTGCCCATGCGGTACCAAAAACCACAGGGACTTTAATAGCATCTTTTTGTCCCATTTACTTTATCCAGATTTCTTAGGGCAGGTAGCACTCACATCCTTAACACTAAGGCCCCTGAACCTAGCTTTGCACTATGAATCAACCTAGCATCATACACTGTAGATTCAGCCACCTCTGCAAAAGCCCTATCTATGCTAGAATGAGGCTTTGGAGGGACATCTAAACACATGAAATAACCTTGTGCCATTGGCATCCCAAAGGCTCATGCACATCCCTTTATTCAAAAGAATATTCAGTCCACCCCCCAAAGTTGTCAAAGCCCTAAAAGTTTCAGTATTGCTAAGAACTCCAAGTCCAAGATTTAAGGCAGATTTAAGGCAAACTTAGCTGCAAACCTCCCCACAAATAAAAAGAAATTTAAACACTTCCAACATACAATAACACAAGTTAGGCATTTCCATTCCAAAAGTTACAAACACAAACATACAAGTGAATAGGATGAAAGCGTGTCCAAAATCCAAAACAGCAAACATTAAGTCCTTCAGTTCCATGTCTAGCATCCATGGCAAGCTGTGGCAAGATGTGAACACCAAAGGGATTGAGTCACTTCACCTCTACAACACTTCCAGTGGTTATAGCTCACCTGGCTTCTCTCTTGGGATAACATTGGTCTCTCCTTGCAGTTTTCTTCAGATAATCTATATTCCTGGCTTCTGCAAACTTTTGGGGTCTCCACTGCACTTTCACCTTCACTTTCACAGCTTTATACATTGCACTCTCAAGAGCACACTGCCTGCCGTCTCAGGCCTTCTTCTGAAATCTATGTGGACACCTTCCTGACCCCACAACTCTTGCATTTTGAATGCTGCTAAAACCAGCACCATGTGGATGATGACAAGGTCTGCCACCAACGGGAACAGTGAACAGGCTTCTTTCTCTCTTTGACATAAGAGTCCAGTGCCTATGAACCAAATCCCAATGAACAACTTCCCTAGGCCACCACCATTCTGTAACATGGTGCTCTTGGCCTTTCAAGAAAACTCTTTCACTTTTGCAGTTTTGAGGCTGGAAAGTGGGATGACTGCCCATTTCCTATAATGGCCTCAGGCCATCTTGCCTATTCTTTTGTTCCTTCTCAGCAGTCAAGATCTCCTCTGCTCTGTCTTTTCAGTCCCCAGCTTGATTTTTTTCTGGTCAAGTTCACAATGTCTTAAATCATTCTGCAGGCCTCTTTGCTCTTGATTCTCAACATAGATCTGGCTAAAAGCCATGAACAGTAGCCGCGCCATGGCCTCAACATTAGACTCCCTTGAAATTTCTTATGCCAGATTAATTCCACTGCCCTTAATCTCAGTCTAAAGCAAAGTTTCTTGATACAAGCAAAATTCAGATAAACTCTGCCAAGGCAAAATATACATTATCTGGACTTCAATAGCCAATTCAGTGCTTCTTTCCAGCAGAATCTTCCAGAGCTTGGGTTTTACTGGCAGCATTTCTATTAATATCCTGGTCTTTTGAACTCTTACCAGGATCTCCCATCAAGTACAGCCTAAAGTGTTCCAGCTTTACATTTTCAGCTAGCATCTTTGAACCTTTCCAAACATTTTCAAGAAGCCATTCCCACAGGCTCTTGAACAACATGGTCAGGTATAGTCACAACAACAGCCTCACTTCCAGTACTAAATTCTGTTTTAGTTACATTTTTAATTGCTGAGACAAAATTCCTGACACCCAGAATTAAAGGAGGAAAAGTTTACTTAGCTTACAGTTTGTAGAAGCTTCAGCCCATAATTGGCAGGCTCCAAGGCAGGGTGGCTTAATGGAGCAGCAACACAGAGAACAGTTCATGACACCCACAAGGTAGCAAAAGTAACAGGGGATCATAACCTCATCTTTCTGTTACTTTTATCCAGACTACTTAGGGTGAAACATACTCATACCCTTAACCCTAGTGGCCTTAGTCTACCACTGCACCGTGAATCAATTCCAGCATTGCACACTTTAGATCTAGCCATTTCTATAAAAGCACCACCTATGACTGCATGAGGCCTTGGGGGAACATCTAAACAGAAGCCATAACGATGACATTACTACTATTGTATTATTGTTACTATTACTACTATTGTATTATTGTTATTGTACTATTGTATTATTGTTACACCACTGCTGCCAAATATCACTGTTGTAGTGATTAATTCACATTTCATAGATATCAAACATGAACAACTTTGTAAAGAATGCAAGAAATCGCTTTATCTATAATAAGCTCTCAGTTGTATTTCCCATGGACTGAGATGGACTTCTTTTATTATAAGCAGATTTGTTTGTTCTAAGGAGATGTACAACATTAGCAGGTAATCTAATATAGGGAAAACTGGACACTTTAATAATAGTCTTAGAACAGCATAAGGATAGAAGAGGATTTACTTTATTGTCATTATTGTCATTTTTGACATAATTGGTATTATTTGTTTTAAATTCCCTGCAAAGCTCAAGGGTTCAGAGCTAGCTGGGAAGGAAAGCTCCAATAAATATTTATTTATCTACTCCCACCATGTAATATCCTCAATATGTTGGAACATAGAAGAAAAATAAAATTACAGGTTGCATTTTGCCAAATATCTCTGTCTTGTCACAAATGATTCTGGCACTTCTATCAATTTCATGTATCTAAAAATATGCACAAATTGTTGATGAGCAAGGCCCATTATTTGGAGCTGTGTTAGTTTTTGGAGGAAACCCAGATTTCACAAGTTAGTTTGGTTTCCATTGTCTAGTATGGGTTTTTTTTCAGTGTCATTCATATTGAAATGTGTTTGGAAATGAATGCATTAGGGAGTTGGTAGAAGTGAAATTTTCTCCAAGGAGAAAGTCTTTTGCAGTAATAGAATTATACTGCAATGAACTTTACTTTCCTTTAAGGTATGATAATAACCTGTTTGAACTCTGAACAAAAAATTGCCTATATGTGCTTCTGTTCATACTTTCTCCAATATAAATATAGCTTATTTTCCTGAAATCACTCTTTGAAACTGGGAAAGAAATTACACTAAACAAAATACATATAATATGTACACTAAATCTTTAGTACAATCAATTCATATTCCATAGCCAAAAGAAAAAAAAAGGCAAGAATTTAAAATTAAGGACATTATACCACTTAATAATCTGATAGATTAGGCAAATTAATAATGGCTGAAAGCATTAGGTTTCTTAAAATTAATAGGTGTAAGTGGACACCACAGAAGACTTGTCACTGTTGAAAGTAGAGTAGTAACAGGTAAAGAGGTGACAAAATTTTCACTGTATAAAACAAGGTGATTTACTGACATAAAAATAATAATATTATCCCTTATAATTTGAAAATTGAAAGTCTTTAAGGGGATATAATTATAGAGATACTAGGTATAAATTCAAAGTTCAATATAAGTCTACTTTTAAACTTATCAGGGCTATTGCTCAAGCAAAAAAGAGGTAAATTTCAATTGTCTGGGCTGGTGCAGAATAATTAATTATTTTAACTCATGTTCTCGAGTATGCTTAATTCATTTTTTTCTGCTGGAGATGTGGACAATCCTAAGCCTCAGTTCTGCTCTATGTCTGCTCCTGACTTATGCATTGTTGATAATAATATAGTCGAGTAAGTGATCATCTGTGTTCATGAACACAAACAGATCAAGAAGTCAAAACTTCTAATACCAAGTTTCTAATTCAGGGATTAGTGCAGGTAAAAGACTCAATAAGGAGTCCTCAGGAGAACTAACAGAAAGAGAAAAAAATGGTGATCCATGTGTGCAATGATCAATATCCAATTCATAAACAGAGTCACAACAGTAAATATATATTATAAAAAGGAGAAACAAAACCAGGATATTACATAGAAGCAATGTGATACCAATCCAAATACACATATAAGAAAATGTTATTTCTAAGCAAAAGAAATTTTAAAACATCTACTTTTTTTGTCTTCCAAAGATCAAAGTTGTAAGAAAGTCTGAAGGCACCACTGGACACAGACCCTTGATGGAAGTGTTGGGAACGTCTCCACTAGGTTCAGAGAGGAGTCAATTTCCACTGGACATCTAGGAGCTCGGTGGGGCCCCTCGTAGTTGTCCCTGTCTGGTAGGACTCACGCTGAACTTCACAATGGCAGCATTCAGCTTCAGCCTTTGGGGTTCAGATCTAGGAAACTCCCTTGTTTTCCCCTTTCACCAGTTATCTTTCCTGCGGTAACCTCTCACATGTGTATAACATATTCAATGACTTTTGTAGATGTTGTGTTTCTTTTTGAGCACAGTGGACTGTCCTAAACATGCAGGTTTATGGAGGTGTAGATCACTGAAAACCAAAAGAGATAAATACTAGGCTCCAATCTACATGCTGTTCATGGAATTGCAGCTTCTTCCCAGGCCCTGGATCAGGAAAGATGTCTATGAAAATTCATCCAACAGAAGATTTATATCTGAGATATTTGTTGAACTCAAAGAATTTAACATCAAAAGAACAGCTAACCTTATCAATAAGTGGGTGAGGAAATTGAACATACACTTCTCAAAAAAAGAATTGGAAATGGCCAATAATTACCTGAAAAGGGCTGGGGATATAGCTCAGTGGAATAAGCGCTTGCCTAGCAAGCGCAGGGTCCTGAGTTCGATCCCCAGTACCACGAAAAAAAAAAATTACCTGAAAAGATGTTTGACATCTTTTGCCATAAGGGAAATGCAAATCAAAACTATACTGAGATTATATTTGGCCTCATTTGAAATGGCTATGCTCAAGGAAACATAAACAAGGAAATCCGGGAGAGAAGGCAGGGGGCCAATGCAACCTCTGCACAGTTGGTGGGAAAACAAACCAGTATGGCCACTATGGGAATCTGTATGCAGGTTTCTCAAAAAAAAAAAAAAAAATAGAAGCTTGTATCATCCAGCCATTCTACTCCTGAATATGTACTCAGAAGGATTAAAGTCAGCGTTCTATAGGGTTATGCTTTATATCTGGATGTCCTCCTAAATCCTCACTGATCATAGGCAGAAGTTATGGAAAGTGATTGGATTACTGGAGCAGCACATGGTGTTCGGAGGTGGAGCCTGGTCACGAAAAGTGGGTCCCTGGGGACCAACATGACTTGGGAGGGTTTATAGTATTTCCCTTCTGGGCTTCTCCTTTAATCTGTGTTTCCTGACTACCATGTGATGAGCAGCAGTCCTCAATCACGGTCCTCTGCCAGGCATTCCTGACTGGGACCCAGCTGACCATAGGCCGTCAAAGTGAGCCAAAAGAAACGTTCCTTTGCCTTGGGGATCTCTACTATTATGTGTCAGCAAACAAGAAAGTAGCAAAGACTCCTCCATCTCTATGTCTATTGTAGTAAATTCGCAATAGTCTAGTTGCAGGATCATACTAAGTCCCAACCAATGGATAAATGTATAACGGAAATATAGTATAGTAGAGTAAATTCATGTCATCTGTAGGAAAAGGGACAGGGCCAGAGATGATCATGTTAAGAAAATTAAGATAGACTCAGAAAAATAAGAATTATGTTTTCTTTCATATGTGAAACAAGAAATATGTAAGAGTAGAAGGAGGAACATTAAGGAAAAAGAGGGAAGCAGAGAGGTAGGGAAGGGCAGGGTAAGAGAAAGTGATGGGGAGAGCATACTGCTAAAGCACCACTTATGTGTGTATATAAGTATGTATGAAAATATCACCATTAGCCCATCGTTTTTACAATTAATATAGACTAATTAAAAGTGAAACAACATTTGAAGTGTAGCTCTATGCACAGGCATTCTCATTTTAGATTCCATAGTCACAGAGTCTTTACTGTGACTCCTCACACCCATCTGGGTAGCTTAATTCTGACAGATGTAACATTACACCTCCCTGCCCATCTATTTCAAAGCTGAGTTCTATTTCAGAGTTCTTTTACTTTCTCATTTTGTTCATGATTTAACTTTCCTTTTGAAGGCCCTTATATTTTATTCTTTTTTATATCTTTTAAAATGTGTTGAAATATTTATTCAGAAAGACTTAATACAGAAAGTGCCGTTGTCTTCTTTTACGTACCGGTTAGGGTAAACTGATTCTCCTACAAACAACTTACTCTAGCTCTTTTTCACTGATCACACCCAATCTTTTCCACGTGTCCAGGGAACTCCGGTCATCCAGTAATCAGTGCACACTCTGGAGAAGTGATTTTGATATCGATGCAAACTAGGACTGTCAGTAGCTAGAAAAATCTGTAATTCTAATTTTTAAAGTTGGGTATATACTTAATAGTCAGATGGCAATGATGAAGAAAATTGAACTGTTTTCAATTTTTTAATTTTAAACAAAATAATAAGAAAGAACAGTAGCAAAGTACCAACAGCACAGGTAGAAACACAATGAAGCAAAAACAATAAAAACGACACAGGTTTTCAGAACAAAATGACAGGAATTAACAGTAGTTGTTTTTATTACATATTTTTATCTGCAATGAAGTGCTCAGATAACCAGATGTCAGAATGCAAGATTGATGAAACCATTAAAGAGGATAAAAATTTTTTTAAAAATTAGAAATGATACAGAGTTTCACTAGACAAGATGGTAGAAATTCAACAATGGTTGTTATATTGCACGTTGTTGCCTTCAAATTAGTCGCTCAGATTACCAGACATAAGCATGCAAAACTGGTCAAAAAGAAAAAAATATAGGCATTAACTGTTCCCTTCAATAAACCATTAGACATCAGCAGTACAGTTATCCTAGCTATGCTTCTACACACACACACACACACACACACACATTTTCTTTTCCTTCTTTCTTTTTCTATTTACCTCATTCCAATTGTTCCTTTGAGAAATTCCCCTACGCAATTTATTCACTTTTAAAATACTCAAATTAGGACATGACATGCATATTTAGGGATTAAAGTATTTTACTGGCATACTATAGGATTAAAATTCAGTACAATTTTGATTATTTCTTTTTAAATTTTATTTTAAAGAGAGCAGTAAGTGAGAAACATACAAACAATAGAAAGAACAATAGCAGCACATCAGTACCACAAACATAAACAAACCAAGGCAAGACCGTGTAAAGTGACACAGGGTTTCAAGATGAAGTAATACGAATTACAGTGGGTGTTATATTACCTATTGCTGTCCTCAACTATGGTTACCCGATGTAAGAATGGAAGATTGTTCAAACCATTAAAGACAATAAGAAAATAATTATTAGATAAAACATTAGCGATAATACAGAGTTTCACTAGACAAGATGGCAGGAATTCACCATGGTGGTTCCACTGCGTATTGTTACCTGCAAATCTGTTGCTCAGATTACCAGATATAAGCATGCAAAACTGACAGATAATTTCTTTAAGAGTTTGCCACCACTAAACAATAAGAAAATATTAAGCAGCCTAAACTGTCTAGATTGCAAGTATGATTAATCAGACATTCATTATCAGTTAAATTAATAGTAGTTTCGTTACAAAAGCAAATTTCACATGAAAACCAATTTCAAAAATTACTAATTTGCTCTTGGTTGATTTTTAAAAAAATTATAGTAAATGAAATGACTTTAAGTAGCTTACTATATAATTAGATATTTAAACACCTGGAATTCCTCTTATCATTTTTTAGTAGAAATGAATCCTTGTTATTAAATGGAGGAACTAGGAAAATAAAAATTATAATCTCAGTTTGATCAATAAATGTGAATTTTGTAAAGCTATCATCTCCTTTTTTAACAGATTTCTTCCAGTATTCTATCCAATGATACCTCTCTTGTTTCATCTTGTACACTATTTACTATGCTACTTCTTTATTGTGTTATACCAATAATAAATATTTTCTTATAATGTTTATGCTTCTAATGATAAGGAAGTATATATGAAATAAACATACACTGTTTGCCATTCATTATTAAATATACCCAATGTACCTGTGATTCTCATTACCACTTTATATAACACTGCATGGAAAAAAATGTAATAATGATTTGCCTAAAGAATATAATTGGTTTTCAAAATTTATTTTTCCATAAAGAGTATGGAAAAAAAGGTCAAAATTAAACATTCAGAAATCTGAAAATTGTTTCAGAGCTTTAAACAATTTACAAGCATTTTCCTTTTTCTTTTTGTGGTACTGGAGACTGAACCTAGGACCTTGAGACTGAGTTAAATCCCAGAAATTTTTGTGTAGTTTGAGACACATCTCACCAACTCACTAAACTGTCCAGCCTAGGCTTGACTTTCAATTCCTCCTGCATCAGTCATCTGGAATGCTGGAATTACAGGGATGTGCCAGGCCTTGTTAGGGCAGAAATAAAAAATCAGGTCAAACTCCATGGGAGATCAAAGAACTCATTCAGAACAAATAAAGTTTTAATTAATTTTAATTTAGAATCAATTGGTCTGGTCATTGCCCCCATTCCTGATCAGAGAATGTGGCCCTTAACTTCCTTTGTTCTCACCTTATATACATTTTTGGTTTCCATGGTAATAGACTGGAATGTTTAGGCCTGGCCACAGTTGTTTACCTTGCACCATGTGACCAGGTTAGACTCTGGTCACAGTGATATATAGTTTAACAACTCAGGCAAGGGGAAGAATTCCAGGACAAAGTCAGGACTGCAAAGTTAACTCTTTACAATCACTCCAGGATGTTTCTCAAGACACGTTTTGAGGCTTGTCTATCTTAAAATGACGTGCTAAAAGTTGCCGCCACTTACAGCCTGGCTAGGAGAGTCTTTTTTTTGAAGAGTGGGAAGAGTAAGCTTTGAGATGTTTTAACTTTGCAACAGTGTATAGCTTTCCTATTCATTCTATGAAGGCAGAGCCCCAAATCAGACAAAAGCAATGACAAAAACTACAGACAAGTAATCTTTGTGAAATGTGTACAGTATTATCAAGCCAAACCAAGCAACATGATAAAAGGTTTATACACAATGGTCAAGTTGTATTTATCCTAGAAGTGTAACTTTGGTTTAATATATAAAAATCATTTAATCTAAAACACTACATTTATAAACCAAAGGACAACATAGGTGATCGTCTTAACTGGTACAGTAAAAAAAATCCTATCACTTCCTTGATAAAAAGACACAAAAATTAAGAACATGAAAAATTTTCCACAACCTGATAAAGGGCATTTATGAAAAAAATCCATAATTTCATGATCAGTGATGAATTACTCCAAGCAGTAGCCATAAGATCAGTAACAGGACAAGGGCATCCATTCTCAGCATCTCACTGGAAGTAACTGCGAGGAAAATCATGAAAAGAGCATAAATAAAGGGTACTGAATTTATCCTGGAAGAGGGAAAATCATACTTACAGAGGACATGACCTTTTAAGGAGAAAATCTAGAGGAATCCACAATTTATTAGTAGAGTTACTAAAATGACTTCAGCAACTTAGCCATATTAACAGCTTGGTACAGACATTTTTTATGACTCTGTCTACATGACCTCCCCTCAAAGCCTCATGCGTCCATACGTGGGGCTTTTTTTAGAGGTGGTTGGATCTAGAGTGTGTGATGCTGGGATTAAGGGT
Source organism: Dinomys branickii (assembly GCA_004027595.1). Taxonomy (NCBI): domain Eukaryota; kingdom Metazoa; phylum Chordata; class Mammalia; order Rodentia; family Dinomyidae; genus Dinomys; species Dinomys branickii. Next base: position 1,536 of record PVLD010012509.1, on the reverse strand, counting down.
GTGATTACTAAAGCATTCCACTGATTGGCTTGGCAAAGCCCTAATCCCACCAACCTAGATATAATGTAAAAGAGTCAGAAAAAAAAAAACTGTTAACATCTCTCCCTTGTTGTCTTGCTACTTTTGCAAGCCATGAACTATTTCTTTGGGATGCTAACCTGCCTTGGAGCCAGCAGATTATGCACTGAAACCTCTACAAACTGTGAGCTAAATTAACCTTTCCTCCCTTAACTATAGGTATTAAGTATTTTGTCTTAGCAGTAAGAGAAGTAGTTAAGACAGAGAGCTACGATAGCTGCTGACATTTATTGGTCATGTGACTCAAGAGCCTTTGGAACTGGCTTATGGGACAGGGAAGAGTTAGAAAGTGTTCAGAAAAGCCAGCTGATAAAACAAAGCTGGAACCTCTTAGGCCATACTTGATGAGAGATTCTGTTCAGAATTCAGAAAACCAGAATGCTGATAGAAATGCTACCAGTAAAGTCCAGGATAAAGAGGTTTCTGTGGAAAGGATTGCCTTGACTATTGGATTCCAGACAATATGTGTTATGCCTTAGCAGAAAGTTTGTCTGTATTTTGCTTGTGCCCAAGAACTTGGCTTGAGACTGAGATTGAGGGTGGTGGAATTAATATGGCAGAAGTAACATCAAGGGCGTCTAATGTTGAGGCCACGGTTTGGCTACTGTTCACGGCTTTTAGTCAGATGTATATTGAAAATCAAGAATAAAGAGGCAAGCAAAGTGATTTAAAACACTGTGAATTTGTCCAGAAAGCAAGATCCAGTAAAACTATGGACTACAAAGAGAGAGCAGAGATCTTAATTGCTGAGAAGGAACAGGAAAATAAAAAGGATCACAGACTGAAACCTCTACACACTGTGTGCTAAATAAACCTTCCTCCCTTAACTTTTGAGTGTCAGAAATTTTATCTCAGCAATAAGAAAAGCAGCTAGGGAAAAAGTTTTAAAGACAATACACAAGTGTCCATTAAGTACGTAAAATAATTCTGAACATTATCATTTCTTAGGAAAATGAAAATCAAAACCATACTTAATCTGGACAAAATCAATCCACTGCATATGCAGTGCAAAGACAAAAAAATAGCAAACAATATTAAGTCCTTTGAGATTGTCAGTCAACTGGAATGCTTATATTTTACTAGTAGGATCATAAATGATACAGACACTTTGTAACAGTGTTTACCATTTCCTCCAAAAGTTAAACATGAAGTTACCATTCACTTGGTATTTCCATTCCCAAGTACCTATTCAAAAGACTTGAAAAGATATATTCCCACATAAGTTTGTACACAGGCTGTTATAGCAATATTGTTCATAATGGAGTGAGAAGGGCGTGGTGTCGTGTGAGCCACCTCCATCTGCAGCTCTCTCTTGCTGTTGTGCTCCAGTTCCCGTTTGTTCCTTGGCTGGATCCCTGGGAGTTGCTGTGGCTCTGATGTGGGTGCCGATGCACCCCACCGCTCCCCACTGGCAGCCGCCCACAGAGTGGAGAGGCAGGAGGCCACAGCCTCGAGGCA
>PVLD010012508.1:0-60065 GCA_004027595.1 Dinomys branickii | reverse complement strand
AAAAAAAAAGAAAGAAAAGAAAAACAAATAGCACACATTTAACTATAATTCAAGGAAGATTTCATTACATGCCACAAGGAAAGTGCCAAGAAAGATAGCTCAAAGAAGAGAGTTTGAAAAAAAAATAAAAATAAAAAAATAAAAAAATAAAAATAAATAAATAAATAAAAAGAAGAGAGTTTGTTTTTCAAATTGGGGAAGGTAAGCGAAGGCTTCCCAAAGAGGGTGTTTTCAAGTTGTCTTCACATAGGAATTGTACTTGTCAGCTCTCTGCTACTATAATAAATACCTGAGATAGTCAACTTTATAAAAAGAAAAGGTTTATTTTGGCTCACTGTTTTGGAGGTTTCAGGCCATGGTCAGTTAGCCCTGGCACTTTGGGTCTACGGCAAGGTACCGCCTCATGGCAGGAAGTACATGACAGACCAAAGCTGCTTACCTCTTGGACAGGATGCAAAAAAGAAACAGGGAAGAAACCGGTGTCCCATAGGCCCATTTGAGGGCACACTCTACACACACCAATGACCCAAAACTTCTCACTAGAGCCCACTTTTTAAAGTTTCTACCATCTCCTAATGATGTCAAGCTGAGGCCAAGCCTTTTTAATGCATGAGCCTTTGGGAAACATGTAAGATCTGAACTATAATAGGTAAAATTTTTAAATAAGGTGGGGAAAACATCCCAAGTGGAGAATAGGCCTCTGAAAAATATTCAAAATGTAACCCAGCACTGACCAATCAGAACTGTGGCCAGACTATCTAGCCGGGGCTGGAGCTCATCATAGAGACCTTTGCCAGGCAATGAATTAATCTTTAAGGTATTTGATTATGGAGAGCAAGTGGCCCAGGAGAGACATAGGGTGGGTAGGGCTTCAGATGGATAGAACTCAATGGGTGTGATAGCACACGCCTGTAATCCCAGCCCTCGGGAGGCTGAGGCAGGAGGATCGTATGGAGTTCGAGACCAGCCTGGGCTACAAAGTGAGCTCAAGGCCAGCCTGAACTGCATAGCAAGACCCTGTCTCAAAAAAGAAAAAAAAAAAAAGAAAAGAAAAGAAAAAAGGATAGAACTCAGAAGTTGAAACAAGAGCTTGTTTATCAATGGGTGGAGAAGAATTTGAAGGTATTGGGATGAGGGCGCAGCACCAGGCATTGAACACAATGTCTCACTTTGAGCTACATCTGTAGCTTTTTTGTTCTTTTTTTTAATTTTGAGACAGGGTTTTGTTAAGTCACTGTAGTGGATTGATAACTGGTGGTCAACTTATAACCCCAGCTGAACTGAGTAAGTGTGGTGCTGGTGTGGGAGGCCCACCTGGGGACTGCTGCCAGCAGCATAAGAGGCAGAACTGGAGAAGAGGCAGAAAGAGGCTTCTAGGGACTAGAAGGGCTATTGGGAGCAGAGAAAGGCTGTTGGAGCTGGTAGAAGCTGTAAGGAGCTGTTGGTTGTTTTGGAGGAGTTCACCATGCTGGCTTTCCTGATGAACTTGGCTGTTTACACACTTCAAGGAGCTCAGGACCTTGTTGGCATCGAGAATGGCTTTGATTCATTTTGGGGGAGCTCTGGTCCTCACTCTGAGCATCGCTTCCTGGTTCCAGAGGGGAAGAAGGTGCACAGCTCAGGCTCCTGAAGAAGTTTGCTGCATTGGCTTCCAGATGGGAACTTGGCCATGTTGATCATCGGAGGAACTCGGGGCCTCACTGTTGCTGACGATGGCTGTAGTACCTTTCTGGGGAGCTCTGGTCCTTCAGAGCGTCGCTTCCTGGCTCCCATGCAGATCCCTCAGCCTGCTAGCACAGATTCTTCATCCCACTGGCACGGACTTTCTAGATTCCACCACTGGCCCTTGGGCCTTTGCAGCACAGATCCATGACACAGGGCTGCATGAGACATTGCTGTGGGCTCTGGGCCTCCAGTTGGATTCATGAGAGGCATTGTTATGAGCTCTAGGTATTCAGCTGGACTCATGCAGGACATTTTCATGGGATCTAGACCCTCAGCTGGATTCCCTGGTCTTGGTGTGTGGACAGATTTCCTGCACTCTTGTATATCATTCTTTGGGTGATTATTACAAATAATCATATAAAATATGTGTCTTGTACTATATTGTTTCCCCCTTGCACAATAAACCCCAAACCACAACAGTCACTGAATTGCCCAGGCTGAGTTCAACCTTGCTATCTTCCTGCCTCCGTCTCCCAGAGTGCTGGGATCACAGGTATGTGCCACCATGCCAGGCCTTAAGAATTTCAATATTTTGACAAGTAGTGTGGCTGGAAACCATGAGATCAGGGGTTGTTACCTGTGAAAACCAGCTGGGAAATAAACTCTGTCTTGAAGCATCAGGGAAAAGTTTCACTTGACTAGAGTTCATAGGACATGAAGGGAAATAACAAACAAGCACACAGATAGCTGGAATTTAGGCCCTAGAGGACCTAGAATTCCAGGATAAAGAATTTGGGTATAACAATTAAGCCATACAGATCTGCTGAGAATATTTTGATAACACCTTCACATCACAATGAGCTGAGTATGGTGGCTATAATCCCAGCACTCTGGACGCTGAGGCAGGAGGATCCCTGTGAGTTTGGGGCCAGCCTGGACTATATAGTGAGTTCAAGGCCAACTTGAACTATTATGTGAGACCTTGTCCCAAAAAACCACAATGGATTGGACATGGATCTGACATACATGGTATTATGGTTTATATCTAGATGTCATCCTAAAGCCTCAAGGTCCAAAGGCAGGACCTTTGGAAGGTGATCGAATTATAGGAGCACTTTAGCTGGCCGTTAAGAAGTAAAACCTGGGGCTGGGGATATAGCTCAGTGGAATAAGCGCCTGCCTAGCAAGCGCAGGGTCCTGAGTTCGATCCCCAGTACCGCAAAAAAAAAAAAAAAAAAAAGAAGTAAAACCTGGTGGGAAGAGGGAAGTCACCGTGGACATGACCCAGAAGGTTATATGGCCTTTCCCAGCTCCTCCCTTGATCCTTACTCTGCTTCCGGGATGCCATGACATGAGCGGTTCTCCTCAGAGAGGCCAGGCCTCTCTGCCGCGCTGTTTCTTCTTTGCAGCTGCCAACTACAGACTGAAACATGAGCCAAAATGAACATCTCCTCCCTTACGCTATGGCTGTCAGGTCTTTTGTCCCAGCAACGAGGAAATTAACTGACACATGTGATCTTCTCTGAGTAGAAATTTAACATGCATGTGACAATTTCCTGTGGGAAATTGTGAAAGAGAAAATGTCTCAATTCCACCTATGGTGGAATGGTTAAACAACTCAAGAAATGACCAGGGAGTACCTTAAGGGCTTCTGACCATCAGCGTGAAAGAAGCCTAGAAGAGTGAGAGGAAGAATGTCAGTACATAGAGACAATAGAGGAAAGAAGACAGTCAGCTCCCGCCAACGTGTACAGGGCCCCCGCAGCTGCTCTGAAGACGCCACCGATGTGCAAGGACCAGTGAGGGAACCAAGGAGCACCCAAAGATGAGGGTGGAGGGGGAGAAGTGAGAGGAGGGAAAGGCTCACAGGGACAGCGATAATGATGCACCACGTCCACAGCGTGCAGTTCACAAAGCACATTTCTCTTTAGTCCGCACAGCAAGACTGTGGGTGCTGATTAGTATCTGCATGACACTACAGCATGTAAAGGGTCCTTTCACACTTGGTTACGTTAGTTTCCATCCCCAGTTTAGATGTGAAAAGCTGACATTCAGAATTAGAGAACAACTTATCTAGTACAGGAGCGAGCTGGAATGGACTCAGGCCTTTAGATTCCTGGCCCAGCGTTTTCTCCTACACCACAGTCACTTGGCCTGGGCTCATTCCTCATGAATGTGGCTTCAGCGCTCTAAGAAAGGGCTGCGTGTTAGGAAAAAACCAAACCATCTCCCCATAAAGTTCTGCTTGTCACAAGGTAAACAATTAGCCCAGGACTTAAACAGAAAGTTTTACCCTCTAAACGGGGCTAATACTGCTGATACATATGACTTTGCTTCTAGAATTTCTGTCCTGTCTTACTAATCCCATTAGACTTGGGGATCTGCAAAGACAGGAACCACCCTCTCCACCAGCCTATCAGTGTTGAGTACCAGGTCCCTGAGACATTATCTCCTGCCTCACCCTTGCACCCCACTCTACCCATCTTATCCTGATGAGTTCAGTGCTCGCCCCATCCCTCATCCTCATCCACACCATCCTCACAGTTTCTTAACCTCCTTCCCGCCTACTCCACTTAACCTGAAATCAGTTCAGTGTTTGTAGCTGTGCTTCGATTTTAGCACTAAAGACTCCTATAAATATCAAGACTCACAAGGACTGTACCAAATATCAAACTCACTGACAGACTAGACCATGCCAGTGACTTCTTCTACCCCAGCTCTTTCCACTGATCTTTCCCATTTCTTCTTTGATGTGACAGAGACTTCCTTCTACTGCACCTTGTTGCTTCCCTCTGTGCTTTGCACCCAGTGTCCCATTGGGTGATAAAATCCATCACCCAGTTCCTCATGCCCTGAACTCCTTCATCCCCTTATCCTTTGGTCACACCATTCTGTATCCTACCCCCAAATCTATTCCACAACCTCTCCTTTGGGTGCAATGGGTAGCCTTCTAAATATTACTAAAAAACAGTCACACCGTCATGCAACCATGAAGACTACTGTATGTTATGGTTTATGTGTGGGTGTCCCCCAGACACAGAGTCACGAGCAGTCATGGGGCAGGCATTCACAGTGATTGATCCATGATCCAATGCTGGGATTATGGGTGTGAGTGCTACACCTGCCCTGGGGCAGATAGTTTGCATATGTATGGGAGAGAAGGAGGCTGCTTGCTGCTACTCCTCCCTTTTGCTGTTGTTGCTTTGCTGTCTTACGCTGCCCTGAATGGTTGCCCTCTGCCCTGTGCCACCCTGCCTTGGATACAGCCAAGTATGGACTGGAACCTCCACCAACTGTGAGCTAAATGAACCTTTCCTTGTTTAATTTTGGACGTTGGGTATTTTGTCTCAGCAATGGGAGAAAAGTAACCAAGACACTGTAATTACCACAAATGGTAGCTTCCTACCTAAGCTTTTATACCACTCAGCCATTCTGGGTCAGCTCCCCCCTCTATGTGCTCTAAGAAACACAGAATCCCTCCAGCGCCTACTCAGGGCCTGTGCTCACACTGCCTCAGCTCCCGCTCCATGGCCCCCGCCAGGCTCTAACAGAGAACACATCTCAGCAGCCCCCGGAACCCACAGGCTCCCTGCAGCCTCCTTCTGCTCTTCTCCTCTTCTACCTCTGTGGAGTCTCCAGCCACCCACCGGTCCTCTGGGGCTTTGCCCCATTTTTTATATCCTTTCAGTCCTCTACATTTCACTTCTCACCCTGACAACTCCTGCACAGCTTGTAAACCTACTCAAACATCTCTTGTATGTTCGTAAATCCTCCCTTGGCCCTGCATCACCCCCAGCAACCACTCTGTCTCTCCTTTTGTATTCAAGTGAGTGATCCACAGCCCCAACTCTGCCTCTCCCATTCTTTCTTTAAGCCCTGCCGTCTGTCTTTCTCCCCACCCTCTGTTACAAGTGCCCTGGCCACGGTCCCCAAGGATAGGGCTGCCAAATCCAGTGGACATGCATCGGCCTTTATCACAGCTGCTTCACTGTAGTCTATCACTTGTCACCCTCTCCCTCTACTTTAGAAGTCTCTCTTCTGGATTCAGGTGACACCAGAGAGGTCTCCTGTGGCTTCCTGATCACTTCTCTTCTTTCTTCTGTGCAATGCCATCTTCCTCTACTTGCTCTTTAAGTGCTGCTCACAAACCTAGGTTGGGCTAGGTCATGCATCACTGGACAGAACGTGTGCGCGGCTTCCTACCCACCTCTGTCCCAGGGCTGAGACAGCTCTGCACATGTGCAGTCCCTCCACATACAGCCCTGGGTGGCTGGCTGAATACAGAAGCACTGCAGTGATCAAAGCATCATCTCCACCCTCGAGAAGCTTGCAGTTTAGTAGGAAAGACCACTGGGTAAGCAGAGAATGACAGTAAAGTGTGGTAAGAATGATGACACAAGGTGCTGCAAGGGAACATGCGATGGACACAGACCATGCTTAATTCCTTCACATCAGATTGTCCCACGTCCCTCAGACTTGTTATGATCGGTATTGAACCATGACACTGCTGTTAACATCCCCAAAAATGTTATCCAGTTTGCATTCTCCATCCCAGGATGGTACTGCAAGCTGCCTGGTCACCAAAGTGAAGTGCTAGCGGTCACTCTGGTGCCTCCTTCACACTAACCCCCCAGATTCAAACAGTGGCCCTGATAGGATGTTTCTCCTTTTCAGTACTTGGAAATTTTCTCTCCCCATCACCATGGCCATCCCAGCTTTGTTACTGCAACAATATCCTACTATGTTCTTTACCTCGAGTCTCTCTCCATTCTAGTACATTTTATGCACTTCCAGAAGTGAAGAGGATCATATCACATTCCTCAAAAACCTTCATTGGCTCTTGGTAATGGTAAGAAACCAATGGTTACAATCCAAATATCCAGGCAGAGCTCGTAATGATGCAACCCCGGGCTTTCCAGTCTCATATCTCATGGCTTCTGCCCCCATTTACCGTCATCTCATCCTCTGGAGTCCGGTACCCCAGAACCCCCTGCATGAACTGAGAGCCCACATCACTCCCCCTCCTTGCTTTTGTACAAGCTGTTATGTAAAACTTCCTCTGAAGACATTGCCCTAAATCCTAAGCATTCTGCATGAGTTAAGCTGTAATCCACACACCAACTACTTTCTCCTCCATCTTCCAGGTAAAAGGAGAGGATTTAAATGATGGACCAGCTAATGCGTTGTGGCACTGGGATTTGAGCCCCAGTCAAGTGGCTGTAAACACTCTCATGCTGCCCGGCTTCAGCACTATGCCCCTGCACGGGGGACCTCGGATCCATCCTTCAGTGCCCAACTCATGAATCTCGTTCTCCATCACACCTTCCCTGCTGCCCCAGTGTCAGCCTCTCATTTCCTTCCAGACATTGTCACTGTGCCTTGGTCACAGCCCTGTAATTGCCCTTTTCACACTCTGTTGTTTCAATCTGAAAACATCTGAACCTACAGAGATCGAGTTGCACGTAAGAATTCCTCTGGACTGCAGACATCCCTACTTTTACTTCCTGGACCTCCTCATCTGTACCTGGTTTTTGTCTCTGGCTATCAATTTCCCAGCTCCCCCTCAGCCTCGGCTCCTTGCCTGTATTAATCCTTCAGTGTGACCCACTGTTTCCCTACCTTGCCAAAGCTACCTCTCCACGCTACCTTTCCTGACCTCCCCCTCCTGTGGCTGATAACCCGCTAACAAAGCCCCTTCCGTGTGACCCTGGAGTGAGACCCACATATGCAGGGCAGTCCTCACTCAGCAGGCCCGGTCCCCAAGTCCATTCTGATCAGTTCATGCTTATTTGGTTTATTTCTCTTCTGTGGTTATCTCATGGATAAGGAGTTACTGAAAAACTAAATGTCTTACAGAAATTCAGGAAAAACTGAACAACTTAGTTTAGAAAGAACAAAAACATGAATGGGATGGGGGACTCCTCGCTCACAGTTCCCCTTCTTATACCCCTGAGCTAATATGCAACTCACCTCTCTTCTATTTCCAGTTAGCAGCTGGCTTATTTCCCCTTTATTCCATGTACTTCTCCCAAATTTTATAGCTTCCACTTACTCACAGTGTCTTGGTGTCTTCTTGTGGTTCTCTTTATGCAAATGCCCGGTTCAGATCTTCTAAATGCCTAGTTCCCTATGTGTTTTCTAATTTCAGCTCCCCAAGAGCAAGAGACTTATCGACCTCAGCTCATCTTTCTGAGTCATGTCACAAAATATCCACTACAGCTCATCTGATGCATTGGCAGTCTTTGAATTCCGAGCCACATAGAGACTAAAAAGCTTGGATTTGACATAAAGGCCATTCTGTTTTGTTTGTTGTATTGTTTTATTTTGAAGTAAACCATTGATCAGGGCTGCACACTAGGAAAACAGTCAACAGAACAGACTGAAGGGCAAGAGACCAGTTAGAAAACAGGAGAAAAGAGGGAATGAAAAGTAAACTACAACAGTGGAAGCTGGAATAGATTGTTTGGCATTTGCTAAGAATTGTGAGTGAGAAAAACATTTAGAGTCGTCCTGTCTTGGTTATTTTCCTCTCCTTGCTGTGACAAAATACCTGATGCCCAAAACTAAGGAAGGAAAGGTTTATTTAGCTCAGAGTTTGTGGAGGTTTCAGTCCATACTAGGCTGGCTCCAAGGCAGGGTGGCACATGGCACAGAGCAACAGTTCATGGCAGCAGAAGACAGCAAAAGCAGCAAGAGCAAAAAAGGATGAGCCGCAGAAAGCTGCTGCTTTCCCCCACCCCCATATTGTTTGCAAACTACCCACCCCAGGGCTGGTGTAGCACTCATACCCATAATCCCAACACTGGACCCTGAATCAATCAAAAACTCTAGAAGCCTGCCCCATGACTGCATGAAGCTTTAGGGAGACACAAACCATAACATTCCACCCCTCGCCCCTAAAAAACTCATGTACAACCCTTTATGAAAAAGACATTTAGTCCATCTGTAAGAGTTGCCAAAGTCCTAACAGTTTCAACATTGCTGAAAGATCCAAGTCCCAAGTCTCCTCAGAGATGTAAGGCAAACTCTTTGGTTGCAAATCCCTGCACAAATGAAAAGTTAAACACTTCCAATATTCAATGGCACAAAATAAACATTTTCATTCCAAAAGTTACAAAGGGAAATACAAAGGAATGGGACCAAAACAAGTCCAAAATCCAGCAGGGCAAACATTAAGTCCTACAGTTCCATGTCCAGCATCTGAAGCAATCTGTGGCACATTGTGAGCTCTAAAGAGTTTGCATGACTCCACCCCTAAGGCACTTCTGGTGGCTGTAACTCCCATGGCTTCTCTCTTGGGCTGGCTTTGCTCCCTCCTTGCAGCTTTCCTCAGACAATCCATATCCGTGGCTTTTCCAAACTTCTGGGGTCTCCACTGCACCTTTCACTTCACACTCACAGCTTCACACATTTCCCTTTCAGGGGCACACTGCCTGAGCTCTCAGGCCTTTCGAAATCTAGGTGGAAATCTAGGTGGAAGCCTTCTTAACCTCAGAACTCTTCCATTCTGCATGCATCTCAAACCAGAGCTACATGGATGATGCCAAGGCTCACTGCAAGCTGGAGCAGTAGCCAGATTTTCTTCTCTCTTGGCTGTAGGGGTTGAGTGCCTGGATCACTGAGCACTCTGAACCTGATTCTGAGGAACAAATTCTCTATGTCACCACTATTCTGGAACCTGGTGCAGCTGCTGCTGACATTCTGGAACATGGCGCTCTGTGACTTTTTCTCAAAGCAAACTCTTTCACATTTGCAGTTTTGAGGCTGCAAAGGGTGGAGACTTGCTGCCCTTAGTGATGCCCTCAGGCTATCTTTTCTGTTTTCTAGTTCCTCCTCAGCAATCAAGATCTCCTCAACTCCATCTTTGCAGTCCACAGCTTTACTGGAGTTTTCTTTCTGGCCAAACTCACAATGTTTTAAGTCATCCTGTTGGGCTCTTTGCTCTTGATTCTTAACATAAATCTGGCTAAAAGCCCCCCAAACAATAGCCATGCCACCACCTCAACTTCAACTCCCTTGAAATCTGCCAGGTTAATCAGTCCAGCACACTTAATCTTAGTCTCAGGCAAAGTCTCTGGACACAAGCAAAATGCAGACAAACCTTCTGCCAAGCCATAACACACATCATTTGGAATCCAGCACCCAATGCAGTCCTTCCCAACAGAAACCTTCCGAGTCTGGTCTTTACTGGCAGGATTTCTATTAGCCTTCTGGTCTTCTGAGCTCTGACCAGAATCTCCCATACAGAACAGTCGAAGGCATGCTAGCACTTTTATTTCAGGCAAACTCTCTGAACGTTTCCAAACACTTCCCATAAACCATTTCCAAAGGCTTTTTAACCACATGGTCAGGTACAGTTACAGCAATAATTCCACTTCTGTGGTACCATATTCTGTCTTGCTAATTTTTCTGTCATTGCTGAGACAAAATAACTAACACCCAAAATTAAGGAAGCAAAGATTTATTTAACTCACAGTTTGCGGAGGTTTCAGTACAGAGTCAGTTGGCTCCAAGGCAGGGTGGCGCATGGCAGAGGGAAACAGATTGTGATGGCAGAACACAGCAAAAGCAGCAAGAGCAAAAAGGGAGGAACAGCAGAAAGCAGCCTCTTCCCCCCACTTATACTGTATGCAAACTACCCGCCCCAGGGAGGGCACAGCACTCACATCCATAATCCCAAAATGAGGCCCACAGATCAATCAAAAACTCCAGAAGCCGCCCCAGGACTGTGTGAGGCTCTGGAGGGACATCCAGACACGAACCACAACAAGTCCCCAGCATGGCTCTAATGTTCTTGGGCAGGGAAATAGAGGGGGCAGCGCCATTGGCAGGGAGAGGGAAGCCAGAGACAAACTGGTCTGGGGAAAATGAAATATTTCTTGAGTTACTGAGTCTGATGCACAGATAGGGTTTTCAATTTCTCAAATAAGTGACCAAAAAATGTGGGTCTGGAAAGGCTGAGCACAGAGATAAAGATTTGGCCCGTTGTGCTCAGTGAACAGCATGAGAACAGGTACCAGAATGCCTGGCGACCCAGTGCTGGGCCCCATCCACTCTTCAGGGTTTGAAGCCTACACCCTCAAAACCAGCATTGTACCTGACAGTCATAATAATCTTGTGAAATAGGAAAGGCAAACCAACCAGTTGACAGATAAGGAAATGGAACCTCAGAGGGTCACAGTGAGGGGTGTTGTCAAAAAGTATTGCAGCAAAGCTATGGACCCAGGATTAGAGGCCAGAACTTCTGGCTCTTAATAAAACTCCCAACTCTATTGAAACTGCACAAATGTCTTACTAGCCCAGGTCCATTTTTAACTGCAATTGCTCAGTTTTAGGATTGGGGTTTTGTTTCTATTTTTTGTTTTTTGCTTCTCGGCTGTTACCAGTTTGAAGTTTGAGGGAAGAGTGGCAATAATCCCTTAGCAGTCACCCCCGGTAACCCTGTGGCAATCCACCTGGCAGTAACCACTACTGTTTATTAAGCATCTTCAGTTGGACAGCGAGATAGCCCTGGCTCCTGGGGACCTGCTCTGTAATTATGTCTCATACTGTCTTTGCTCTCTTCCTTGTTTTTAAAAGGGACCTTTCTGCTCCTCTAATCTGAATGTACAGAGAGAGCACATACATTATATGATTGACAATTTCACAGTTTTAATTTTTAAAATTTATTACAGCAAAAGACAGACTGTCATTACCCCCCTAAAAATGCACTCTCTCTCTCACACACGCACATACACACACACACACGCACACGCACACGCACACGCACACACATGCACGCACACACACACATCCCACTTTCTTGCCACCCTCTGGAGCAGTTCTGGAAGGCTTCTTCCCTAAGTCTTTAATTTCACTGTTCTGGCTGCGTCAACCTCTTGAACTGATTCAAAACATTTACCTTTCACGATCATTTTAGCTTTGAAGAACAGCCAGAAATTGCAGGGTGCCAGGTGCCAGATCCTGTAAATAAAATGAATGAGGAGCCAGGTTTGGTGGTGCAGGCCTGTGATCCCAGCACTCGGGAGGCTGATGCAGGAGGATTGCTGCAAATGCTAGGCCAGACTAGGCTATGTGTGAGTTGAAATTAGTCTGGACTATGTAATAAGACTCTGTCTCAAAAACCAAAAAAGATGAATGAGCCAGACGTGGCGGCACATGCCTATAATCCTATCAGCCCTCGGGAGGCTGAGGCAGGACACCGTGAATTCGGGGCCAACCTGCACTATCTAGAGAGACTCTGTATCAAAAAAAAAAAAAAAAAAAAAAGATAGAGACACGCTATATTTCACGAGCTTGCAGTATTCACCATACTGTGATCACAACTCATAAAGACAATCAGGAAACAGGTCTTGAAGCACTGTTTCTGCGAGTGGCAAGTACCATGACATAGATGTGTTCGGAGCGAGGTGGAGCAATTTAGGGGGTTAATGGCAATGTATCTTTTCCGTAGTGAACGTTTTTAAATTAAACATTCATCGTGCTTTTTGACGGTCCCTGGTACATGAAAAGACCCGGGGGCCGGGATAGACTGCCCACAGATCGCTTTGCGAGACTTTTAATTCTAAGATTTAAAGTCTGCAAAGTTTACAGGACAAGGAAAGAGTGAAAACTCGGTTCCCTCCCGGAGAGGACAACGGTTGTACGGCTGTACGTGACTTTTAAGGCCAAGTTGTGTACTTAGCGGAGGAGGCAGCGGGCGGGCAAGCCGCGACCTGCGGGCGGGGTGGGCCGAGTCAGGCTGGAGCAGGCGGAGCCCGAGGGGCGGGCGTGGTGGGGAAGGGCAGGGCTCGCGCTCCCAGCGGACTTAGCTCGGCCACAGCTCCGGCGCCCGGACGCTCCGCTCTGCTCCGCTCCGACCTGCTCGGTAAGCCCGGCTTCCCCACTTTCCTTCCAGCCTAGGCGAAGAGGGGAGGCGGCGGGCTGGGCGCCAGGCGTTATCGCCGAGACCGGCGTGGACGTGGCAGGAATCAGATCAGGAAAAAGCAATTAGAGAAGCGAGGGCGGAAAGCAGCGGGCCTAAAATTATACCTGTAGCCACAGCCTAGGGGCGGCCACCGGGGTTCTTTGTGTTCCTACCGTAGACAGGAGGAGCCGGGCCGGGCGGGAGCCCCTGCGCCCTCCGCGCCCCTCGCTGCCCCCGCCGGCCCCTGCCGCCCTCGCCTGGGCCAGGGTCCGGGAGGAACGCTAAGCCGGGCTGCACTTGGGGAGGCGTGCCTAGGTGGATCTGTAAGGTTCGGAGGGAAACTTTTCAAACTTGGTCGCCTGCGTCCTGGGAAAATCAGTTTCAGTAAGCGACGGGCGAAAGGCCAAGTCACAAAGAGCCGAAACCAAGGGCTGTGGCCTCGCGGGAGGAGCCTGGCCTCTCCCTCCTCTTCCTGTTCCCCGCGGTGTGCGAGGCGCTGGCCGGATCCCATCGCCCGGTTTTTTCCTCTTCTGTTTCCCGGCCCGTGCTGAGCTCCTTCTGCTCTTCCATTAATGCGTCTCCTCCTCCTCCTCCGTCTCTCTTCAGCAAAGGGGGGCCGGATCGGCTTTCTGGTCCCGCAAAGCTTAGAGTGTCATTTCTGAAAGACCGTCAAAAGAGGAAGCACACTTTGTGAAAATGATATGAATCTCAAACTTGAGACTCCGTGAAGTTCTGTAGGCACAGCCACACCCAGTGGTTTCTGTATTGTCCGCCCTTGCCGCGTGGCCACAGAGGCAGAGTGACAAGGGACACATGGACCGCAGCCGTGTGGAATATTCACCAGCTGTCCCTCTTCGGGGAAGAAACCGCTTGTCGGCCCCGCGTTAGTGTCTCAGTGTACCACCCGCCTACAGTTTTCTCTCTGTCCCTCCCATCCAAAGAGGGGGTCAGGGTCACGTGGTCCCTTAAAGGCAGGCATGGCACCAGCCTGGGGTGAAGAAATAAACCGACTGCCCTGAGGGAAGTGCACCGACCAGAGAGCCTTTGCTTTTCTCAAGTGTTGAGTGCACTTTTTTCTTCCACATCATCTGTTCATCACAGCCCCCAAGTAAAACTCCCAGGGTGGAGAGCGTTGGTTCAACTTTTCTTCCGTCACTGCCACACCAAGGACAAAGGCTTCCCAGCTCTGGGCCTCCTCCGGACCCATTTCCAAAGTCCCCTTGAGTTCTACCAGTGCTATAATTTAATTCCATTTCTGTAATTTGATCGTTGTGTTTCTTTTGCTTTAGAGAATTACTTCTGGGGCAGGAAATGCAGAGAGGTTTAAATATTCTCCTTGCATTTAAATATGTCCTTATGTTTGAAAGCAAGTTTTTTTTTTTTTTTTTTTTTTTTTTGGCGGTACTGGGGATTTAACTCAGGACCTTGTGCTTGCCAGGCAGGCACTTATTCCACTGAGCTATATCCCCAGCCCTAAAGCAACAGTTTTCAAGAGAAAAAATATAGCGTAAATTACAATCAAGTCGGGCGTGGTGCCGCATGTCTGTAATTCCAGCGCTCAGGAGGAAAGTTTTGAGTTCAAGACCAGCTTGGGCTACAGAGTGAACTCAAGGCCAGCCTGAACTGCATAGTGAGACCTTCTCTCAAAAACACAAAAATAAATATATTACAATCAAGAACAACATGGGGCGGGGCAGAAAGGCCTTTAGAAACTGCAAAATGGAAGCACTCTGAATCCTGCAAGGAAAGGTGACAGAAGCATCTGTAGGTGTAGCGAAAGGCCGCAGAGCCAGGCCTCTCAGCTGGGACCTTTCCCCTCCATGGTGAGCTCTTCCTGCCAACCTTGCCATCAGCCGGCAGCTAGAGAGATTGGGAGATTTTGGTCCTTATAAGAAGGGCATGTTGTGCAAACGTATCTGTTCCTAGGCTGTGGTATTTTGGTTTTCTCCAACCTACCAACATCTCTCTTAAGAACAAGTTCCTTCTGTGGGAGAGGGGACTCCCCAGCATTTTGGTTGGGAAAGACTCTACTTCCAGAAGGTTCAGGGCTCAAATGCTCCAGTGATCCCAGGAGCAGCACCTGGGCTACGCCGGTAAAGCAGTAAGGGGAAAGTGGGGGAAAGGCCACCCGGTCAGTCCTTAGCACGGGTTAATTACAGGCCACCCGGTCAGTCCTTAGCACAGGTTAATTACAAGGCCCGGAAGCCTTCAGCTCTGGGTTCGGGAAGTCTACCCCCAAAGGCAAATTAAAGGCTAAATGCTGAGGCCCAAACGTGGCTATCTAAACAAATCTTTGTTAATACCTAGAGAGAAAGCCTCAGGAAGGGTGTGGCCCCGCAGATTCCCAGAAGGCCTGCAGCTGCTGCTCTTATCCACCAGGGGGAGCGCGCCTCCTCATCTCTGGCCCCCAGGTCCCTGCGGTAAGGTCCGTTTACTCAGCCCAATAGGGCCTCCCTGAAGCGATCCACTATGAGCAAAGCAGATACAGCGCGGGACGTGAACCTCCTGTTATCTCCCGTGGTTCAGCTCTGAGACGAGAAGTGCCACTTGCCGTACCTATGGGAGTTAGTGGCACCCGGAAGTGGAAGGATAAAGGCCAAGGTCTGCAGAGGACCTGGAGACCACACCCTCGGGCTGACGGTGCCATGCTGGTTTCCTCCTCGTGTCTCGGTGGCTTCACAGTAAAATCCATGGTTCCTGGTTTCTAAATATGAAATCTTTTGAACATCTAAAGCTTTCTGTGACTTCTTATGGTTGTCTTGGACCCCTGAGCTCCTTGAAAGACGACCTTTTTAGTAAACCACTTTGATCCAAAACAAGGAGATAAGAGGCTCTGGCAGGTTTGCAGCATCCAGCCTTTGCTATCTAGTCCTTTTCTGAGCTCTGCGGTTTTTTTTCTCTCCAAAGGCAAAATGTCCAGCCCCACAGAGACTGAGCGGTGCATCGAGTCCCTGATCGCCGTCTTCCAGAAGTACGCTGGGAAGGACGGGAACAGCAGCAAGCTCTCCAAGACAGAGTTCCTCACTTTCATGAATAAAGAACTGGGTGCTTTTACAAAGGTAAGGCTCCGGCCCCGCACCCTGAGCCGCCCACAGCCTGAAACAAGACCTGGCAGAATGGCTGGGAATGGGGAGCTCACTGGCAGCTGACCGCCCACATCCGGCCGCCGCCTCACTCCCTCCAAGTGCATGTGGCGGCCGACCTGAGACTCTGAAGATCCTAGTATGCAAACTGCCTAACACAGGGAACGGTGACTTACTTTCTCCATGTACGGGGAGAGATGTATGAAGTGGCACATCACAATAAAATCATTTCCAAGTTGTATTCCTCCATCCCAGATGCTCTAGGGCAGTCCTGTCTGGTAAGGCTTTCTGCAGTGGGACAGTGGTCCCTGCCGGCGCTATCCGGCAGGGCTTATAAGCACCACTCACATAGTCAACCAGAGTTCACTGAGCACTTGAAGCAGAGCTGGTACTGTGTCAGGGACTGGCTAAGTCACCCACATGTCTCCATTGGCTATGAGAGGGTGCTTGTGTTGAGGGCTCAGGAGTAGAGGGTGCAGCTAATTGGGCAGGGCCTGCACCCGCTTTCTACCTGAAATCACTCCGCTTGTATATGGTTTGCCTACTGGAATCACAGGCGGCACCCAAAAGTATTCCACTGATTTTGCGAACTTGAGTAATGCCTAGTGTCACAGAAAGAACCCTGCACCAGGAAGGACCAGGAAGGCCTGAGTTTAATCCCAGTTCTGGCCCTAAAGCAGGGGCCTCTCTCTCTGAGTCTGTTTTCAAATGTGAAAAGTAGGAATATTAACAGCCCCCTTCCTGTGCCTTAGTCCAGTGAGAATAAGCATGGTGCTTCGAAGTACCACAGAAGTGTGATATAAAGCTCTTACCATTATCTTTGCAGAACCAGAAGGACCCTGGTGTCCTTGACCGCATGATGAAGAAGTTGGACCTCAACAGTGATGGGCAGCTAGATTTCCAAGAATTTCTTAACCTTATCGGTGGCTTAGCCGAAGCTTGCCATGCCTCCTTCCTGTCGTCTCAGAAGCGTTTCTGAACCCCCTGGGGCTGGCCTCACACCTTGCCCCTGCCAAGCACTCAGTTATCACCTCCTCCTGGCCCACACAGACCCTGAGCCCAGTCCACCCACCACCCCATGTAGCCCACTTCTGATGGTAATAAAACCAGATTTTGTTTTTTAAACATACACTGGAGAGTCAGAAAATTTGTGCAATGGAGGGTGGGAGGTGGGAGGAATGGAAGCTGTTACCAGAAGCATCCAAGTACACAGCACAGGTGCCTCTTTGGGAAACACATAATCGGGACTAAGGACACAACCAGAATCATCTGCAAACTGCTATTTCACTTTTTTTTTTTTGGCGGTACCAGGAATCGAACACAGGACCTTACACTTGCCAAGCAATGTCACTTATTGTCATCATTGACTCATTAAATATCTCTCCACGCCTGCCAGGGGCACTGGCCTAGAGGAGACAGTCATGCAGACTGCAAGGTCCTGCTACAGTAGCAGGGGAGAAAACAAGGAACAAATAAAGCCGGGAAACAAAGGATTATCAGTGTGGTAGTCCCCGGGAAGGAAAGAGGACAATCATGTTACAGGCGAGTCACGGAAGGCTGGGGGCGGGCACTGTCCTGAGGAGATGACGTTTGCGCAGAGATCTGAGGGACAGAAGGAGCAAACATTTGAAGGGATGAAACGGGCACTTCAGGGAAAGGAGCAGCAGGGCATCATCATCAGATCAGGAGGAGCTGGGATGGCTGAGAATCAAAAGGAGCCAGGACCAGGATGAATCAAGGTCCTCGGGCGTGGCTGTGGATTTCCTTACTTAGGTTTGGTATAAGCCAGAGCCAGCCAGCTCACACTTACTGATGTTTCTTTTGGTTTGGGTTTTGGGTTTTTGAGACCGAAAAGCTCAAGCTGGCTTCTAACTCAAGATCAACTCCGGCCTCAGCCTCCTGAGTGTTGGGATTATTGGCAAATGCCACCCGGCTCAACACTTTAATTTTCTGAATCCCCTGCTAATGCAGCAGAGAGGTCTCCTGGAGAGATGGCAGGAAGGCTGAGCCAGGGGCCAGATGACAGAAGAGAAAGGGAAAAAGCAGATTTTCTTACTGGTGTGCAGTCGCACTTGGGAAATTCAGGGGAAACGTTTGTAGGGAACCTCTGGCTTCTTATCCATCAATGTGAGTTTTCACTAGCAAAAATCCATCTGCACCACAGTCATTTCTGCATAAAGTAAATAGAATAGATCAGACCATTTTGGAACTGCTTTTTGACCACAACATTCCAGCCACAAGGCCAATACCTCAGGCTAGCAAGTCCCAAATTTTTCAAGTAGAATTACAGCTTTTAGCTATCTGAGTTCCTTAATTCATTGGCAGCTCAAGAAGGGGAAAAAAGCTGTAACAAATGAAACCCTCCATACTCCCTTGGCAGGTGAACTTCTATGAAAAACAAGTGTTATTATCTCAAAGTATGCCAGAGAAGAGATGGAAAAATACCAGGCATCTGAAGTTATACTGGTTACAGAGGTATATATAGTATTTGCTACTCCACCAAGAAATCACTGGCCCTCACTTTAAGACATAAGAATTCAAGAGAAGCAACTGGGAAAGCTTTACTTCTTGGTACCCTCGAGTTCTGACAAGAATATCCAAGCAGGCATTGAGAGCACACTTTTGTATTTCCAGCGACTCAAGAGGTTGAGGCAGAAGGGCCACAAGTTTGAGGTCAATATAGCAATAGCCTGGGGGGTGGCGGGTGGGAGTACCAATCAGGACCAAGCTTCTAACCCAAGATTCAAATAGCAAGGCCCTATGGAATACCCCCTGTAAGGAAAGCCAGTGGTAGAGAGACTCCAGGAGGAGGGTGTGTTGTATTGGAGGTGCTATGGGGATGCTGGCAGTGGCCAGTAAGCATTTGTTTTTGAGTCTAGAGATAACACTCAGCTTCATGAAGCAAAGGCAGAAGGGCCTGGAGGCCAACGAGAAATCTTAGCAAAGGAGAATACTGACATTATAGAAATGAACTGGTTACAAAGATACCTTCCCTGACTCCTAAACCCTGTCTTCCTCCCCATCACTTGCTTAATTTTTCAAGGAGTCCACTACAGGTACTGTCTTTACTTTCTATCTCTACATTCCTTTTCTATCTATCTATCTTTATATCCCAGGCTCAAATCTGTACAATTCCCAGCTCATGTTTAACTTAGCATCTGTGCATGGGTGTCCCACAGTGAGGATTCTTTTGTTGCAAGTGAAAGAATATTCAATTTAAATTGCTTTAAGCAAAAAAAAAAAAAAAAAAATTGCTTTAAGCAAAAGCAGAAATTTATTGACTCATGTAACTGAGCAAGCCAGGGGTAATTCAGCTTTTGCTAAAGCTCCAGGAGTTGGGATCTTCCTCTAAATTCCTTGGTGCTGTTTCCCCAGTCTTGATTCCATTCTCCCCTTCCTTGTGGTGTAAGATAGTGATCCGCATTTCTAGGGCTACAGTCACTCAGATTAGACTTCACTGGGAAAGGGGGGAAGGCAATCCTCTCAGTCACAGAATTTTAGCAAAGGTACTGAGATTCTTTGACCATGTAATCACCCCAAGGCCAGTCACTGTATACAGAGGAACTGAGATTCTTTGATCATGTAATTACCCCAAGGCCAGTCACTGTATGCAGAGGAACCCAGGGCACTAATTAACTTAGGCCTGACCTGTGTTCTTGACTGTTAAGATCTATGGTTCTCTTAGAACAGGGTACCTCCTACACAAACTATGAGAAGCAAGAGTTAGAAAGAGCAGATCATGTATTGTTTCAGAAAGAAAGTGTAATGAACACTGTAAGCACAAGCAATAAACATACAGAACACATACCTCAAGTACAACAAACACATTTTAAACTGAATTACATCTTTCTCCCAGAACCTATTATGACTGATACATTGTGTCCACTTGAGGAGTCTAGAAGTTTAATTAAGTGACTCAGCAGTTCTACATCCCGGGGGTGAAAAGGACATGCCCTTGCTGCTCTAGGATGTTGTTCATTATCTCAACTTGAGAATTCTAAAATTTCAACTAAATGATTCAGCAGGGGGCTGGGGTCCTTTGTAAACATCCTCAGCTTGTGGGAAAGGAAGGTACAGAGATGGCATAGACATGGGCGGGCAGCGGATGCACAATATAAGGGAGGAAAAGAGGCTTGGTCCCCACCTTTTTGTCTTGCTGCTTTTGCTGTCTCGTGCTGCCCTGAAGTGTTCCCTCTGTGCCCTGCCACCCTGCCTTGGAGCTAGCTGATTATAGACTGAAACCTCCATAAACTATAAACTAAATAAATCCTTCCTTAATTTGGGACATCAGTTTTTTTTGTCTCAGCAACGAGAAAAAACTAAGACCCTGACCTTCTTACTTCATTCCCAATTCTGTGAATTACATGATCATCTATCCAACTATCCAAGCCAGGATTTCTCTTTCTTACTGCCCATGTGCAAATGGTAATCATTTCTTGGGCATCACCTCTTGCATAATCATCCCTTCTTTTCCACCCTCAATGCCTTATTTTAGGCTCTTCACTGACCTCCTGTATGAGTTAGGATTCACTAGAGGCACAGATTTAACATAAAATATATGTGTATGATTATATAAAGAATTTACTACATAGGCTTACAATGGCCACCTACAGAATCTGGGGTGGAAGAATGCAGAATGGCCATCTGTGTTCTGGAAGGCCAGAGGAGCTAGTCAAAGGTCAGTGGCCTGGAGCTCATTGGATAGTCTGGGTGAGTTCATGCGGGAAAGCCGAAGTGTCTGCTTTGGAAGGCTGAAGAGTCTGCACTAGAAGGCCGGAGGAACTGAGGCAAACGTGGGAAGGCAGTAGTGAAGACTGGGACTCTACCGAAACCCCGGTGGAGGAGATCAGTCTGCCGCCCAGCAATGGGGCACACGGACAATAAAGACAAAGAGAGAAACTTCTGCAGCTGAGAAGCTCAGGGATGACCCAGTGCACTCTACAGACCAAAGGCTGACAGGTCTGACAGCTCATAGCCTTTACTGGTATTAATAAGGGAGGTGGGTGGGAGTGGAGGCAGAGTGCTGGAGAGACTTTGCAGGCATGGCTGTAAGGAGACACAGAGCGCTCTTCCTCCAGGCACAGAGGCCCTCCACTTAACAATGCAACAGATAGCTTGATGTATGCAAGGCTGGCACCTGTACTGCCAGGAAGGTATAATTCTTTTTGAGTACCAAGGCCTCAGCTGGGGTGTTACCTCCTGTCTGTCTTAGCCCTGGAATCTCACAGGCTCTTGCTTAAGCCTCTATTCCAGCCACCAGCAGGGGGCGATTTTGACCTGCTTTGCTATGCTGAGACTCACGGGCACCTCAGCCAGACTGTCGCATTCCTTTGACCGTTTAAGGAAATGTCTGCTTCTATACGGCCAGCTCTTCGTATCTCTGTAAATAGGGTTGAAGTGACGGTCAGGGTAAGATGGAGGTAAGGGGCTTCATTTCTCAGGGGAATGCAGTGTGGTGGCCTCCCACGGAACTCCTCCAAAGAAGCAAAAAGGAAGATGTGTGGGAGTGGTGGGCAGCAGAGAAACAGCTTCTCTGAGACTTGGTGTGTGTCCAGATGTCGGACTATACTGACGAGATGAAATAAGAAAGGAAGGCAGTGGGTCCCCAGGACACAGCAAGGATCCAAACATGACGCCCTTGGGCAGAGCGAAGAGAGACTTGGCAAAGAAGCAAAGAGAACACTTCCCACTTTCCCGTTTTGTTCCATCCAGGCTACAAGCTTATCGGTCAGTGCTACCTGTACCTGGGGTGGGTCTTCCCCTCTCAGTTTTGGCTCTATGTATCAGTCACCCACATACACACCCAGAACTGTGCCCCACTAATTCACTAGGCAGTTCTTAATCTGTTCAAGTTAACATATCACACTTAACCATCATACCTAATTAACCATCTCTCTATTCCCTCCTTTTTTTGAGACAGGATCTTCCTATATAGTTCAGGCTGGGCCGGGGATACAGGTCAGAGGCGGAGCACCTGCCTGGCAAGCACAAGGTCCTGAGTTCAATTCCCGGTACCAAAAAAACCAAAACCAAAACTATATAGTTCAGGCTGGCCTTGAGCTCACTGTGTAGCCCAGGCTATCCTCAAACTCACAGCAATCCTCCTGCATCAGCCTCCTGAGTAGTAGAATTACAGGCATGTGCCACTACAACCAGCTAGGCATTCTGTTTATTTCAGAAACGCTGGCTGATGACCATAGAACTACAAATGTCCAAGGCTAAAAGATAGTTCTGGTCACCCAGACATTGGTGTGCCATCCCCCAATGAAATTACATGTTCACCAAGATTATATATTAGTCCCAAATCTGTTTAAATCTGTGGTATTTATTGCTATAATATGTAACTAAATATTCTATAAACCAGTAAAGTATAGGTGCAGGAAATAACTCGACTTTATGGAAGCCAAATTGAATTCTTTTCAAAGATTTGATTAGAAAAATTCACTGAATATTGTAAATTAGGAAAAAAATGTCCAAATGGGGAGGGAAAGGAGGAGGGACAGGAACGCAAAGGGAACAGTTTTAAAAGGTGAGAAAAGAAGGACAAAGCGAAAACAAAGCTTTCGTAAGTGGGGAGAGCAGGAAGGGTCGGAGGGAGGGTAGGGGAATGGGAGGCAGTTATACCATGTACAGGTACAAATTCTGTGATAAATGTGATCATTATGTGTACCTAAAATACCAATAAAATGTGATGATAAAAAAAAAAAAAAAAGAAGGCTAGGCGGCACCTCTTGCGGGCCCAGCTGCTGTTCCGGGGCGGAGCGGAAGCGCCTCCTGCAGGGACCCGGGAGCGCCCCTGCGGGCTAGCAGCTCCAGGGCCAACCGCAAGGGCCTCGGTTCGCGCTTCACGCAGGCCTGACTCAGCAGCCACCCCACAGGTTTGCGGGCGGGAGACGCGCAGACAGGGTGAGGCTGCCTCCACCTTTTCCGCGCGCGGACTCGGACTCCGGAGCCCCGGTGCAGAGCCTTCTGATTGTCCGAACTTCCGAGTCAGGAAGGCGTACTGGATTTGCCCATCCCGGACCACAGCTGAAAGACGTGAAGGCTGCATGAGAAGCTTTTCAGAACCTAAGATCAGTATAATAAGCACTTGCTGCACTTGACGTTTAAACACCTTATAGCCATTTTTTAGATAATCAGCTGTCAAATGGACCATCACAAGACCCTCGTTCCTTTGTAAAGTTTCTGTCTCCTGGGCTGGGGATATAGCTCAGTGGATTAAGCGCCTGCCTAGCAAGCGCAGGGTCCTGAGTTCGATCCCCGGTACCACCAAAAAAAAAAGTATAAAGTTTCTGTCTCCTGTTGAGTCCCGCCTTGCCCTTTTACCCGCTGCCCTCCACACACCTTACACATACGTTTACCTTCACTCCTTGCTTGAGATGTTTCTCCGACTCCCCTCAGCTCTCAGGTACTGTGCAAAAAGCCCCGTTTACTTCTGTGAACAAAGCACAAAAATCCATGAAGCTTGTATTAGAGGAGGCGGAAATTAAATGTGAAATAAGTGCATTCTGTAATGTGTTAGAAGGTGGTGGCACCATCACGAAGTGTGTGAGATGAAGGGCACGAGGAGGTGGCAGCATGAATGTGGGAATTGGGATTTTAATCATGATGGGTCGATTCAAGCCTAACCGAATAGGTGCTGTTTGGGCAAGGATAGAGCATTTTCAGAGAATTCACTAAGTGCAATATGGGGAAGCGCATTCCAGGCAGAAAGACCATCACAAGGGTCTTAGGAACACACCTGCCACGCACAAGGATATGCAAAGCGGGAGCCAGGGACGGTTTTACGCTGAAAGGTGAGTTGAGACTCACCCGCAGTGATATTTATTTAAAGCCACCAGAATGAATGTTATCGCTAAGGAGTGTGTGAAGAGGGCAGGGCGAGGGGAGGAAAGGGAGGAGGAGGGAAGGGGGGAAAGAGAGAGAAGACAGATTCCCTGAAAACACCTGTAGCTGATATAGGTGTAGCTGTGACAACTGTAAACAACTGAGAAAACAATCTCTAAATTCCAAAAGTATCTTTTATTCAGAGTGTTGTACAAGATTTTTAAAAATTCCCTACAAAAAAAAAAAAACAGCCAGGGGTGGTGGCGCACGCCTGTAATCCCAGCACTCAGGAGGCTGAGGCAGAAGGACTGTTGTGAGATCATTTTGTCTGGCCACACAGTTACTCCTGTGAGAAGTAGAGAAGAAAGTACCAACACAAAATTCAGGTAGATTATTTTTTAGTGTATTCTCTTAATTTATTGAAAAACTTTTCATTCTTTACTGTGGTTATATATACAGAACAGGAAATTTATCAAGTATTTTTAAGTGCACAGTTCAATGGTATTAAGTATATTCACACTGTTAAACAACACCATCACTACTCTGTATAATTTTATTTTCTCAAGCTGAAATTGTCCCCACTGAACAATAATCCCCCTATCTCCTATTCCCTGCACCTTGGAAGGTATCATTCTACTTTCATGAGTTTGACTACACCACATACCTCATGTAAGTGGAATCATATAGTATTTGTCCTTTGTGACTGGCTTCTTTCGCTTAGCAACCGCCCTTCAGGTTTATCTAAGCTGTAGCACATGACAAGATTTTCCTTTTTTGTTCCGTTGTGTCACCAGGTGTGGTGGCGTGTGCCTGTAATTCTAGCACACAGGAGGCTGAAGCAGGAGGATGGCTGGGAATTTAAGGCCAGCCTAGGCTACAAAGTGAGTTGATGACCAGTCTGAACTGCATACTGAAACCCTGTCTCAAAAAGACAAAAAAAAAAAAAAAATACATTGTTTCTCAGTCTGTTTGTGCTGCTTATAAAGAAAAGAAATTTACTGCTCACAGTTCTGGTGTCTGGAGGTCCTGCACAGGGGACCTTCCCCATATGCATCAGATGAGAGATTTCATAACCATGCAACAAGAGAAAGCAATCTGGAAAGACTTTAGCTTCAATATGTGCAAAAGTTCAAATAAATAATAAAGCAATTCAATATATTAAATAGGAAAAAGCATGCCTCTAATCCCAGTTCTCTGGAAGTCGAAGGCAGGAGTATAGCAAGTTCAAGCCCAGACTGTTTAGCAAGACTCTGTCTCAAAATCACATACAAACACATGCGCGCGCACGCGCACACACACACACACGCACACGCACACACACACACACACACACACACACACACACACACGGAGGGTGGGGGATGTAGCTCAGTGTAGAGCAATTAGTCAATCTTCAGTACAACAAAAACAAAGAACCAAATAGAGATTCTATAAATAAAATATACTGTCATACAAATATACAAAAGACCCCAGAACTGGTGTGCCACTAATTTGTGGCCCAGACCCAGTAATGAGGAGGAAGATCTCTCCCTGCCCTGCTGCCCCTCAGAAGACCTCTGTGACTCACTTTCCCCTGATCACCTCACAGTAACCCCATTGTTCTCTCTAGGGACCTAGTGAGAGATGGGATGGGAACCCAGGCGGAGACGAGAGAACCACACCTGGTTCTGCTTCCCTAATCGCCTCGGTCTCCCCAAGTCACCACTGAAACCCTGTCTGGAGGACCACAGTCAAGCAGGAAGGCTGGGAGGGCGAGGCAAGTCTGCGCTGGCTGGAAACAGTCCTGAGTGACTCTAGAGGGCTGGGAACTCCGGCGGCCAGGGTGGAGCGCAGCACAAGCTCCCTTCTCAGCAGAGAGAAATGTTTCCATTTCTACCTTCATTTCATATTGATGTCAGCGTTACCATCACACAGGATCTGTGAAGTCACCACAGCCTCTGCCAGAGTGCAAAACAGAGACAAGGACTCAGGAATGCTGCAAGTCCAGCCCACAGATTAATCTGTAGCAGAGGAAGGAACCCAAATGTGAAAGTTGTGTAAGTTAATACCAGCTAGGCAGCAGCGGTTGCCTCAAAAGACGTAAGACTTCCGCATGAGGACAGGGGACCCTGGAGGCTGGATACTCGCAGGTGCTTTGTGTCAGCCTCTTTTATCGAGTGTATTTTATTGGAGGCGGGAGGGGCGGCTGGGTGGGCTATCTTGGCTTCCCCTGCGCTCTGCTTGTCAGCCCGCCCCTTTTCCTTGTTACCTGTTCCCTCCAGTAACTCTTCCTAGTTACCCAGAAAGCCCAACGAGCTCCTCACTCTGTTCTTTTCCCTGCCCACAGACCCCTCCCCCCACACCAGGTCTCACAGAAGATAAGACGAAGGCCAAGTCCACCTGACCTAAGCTGCTAAACTTCATCACTAATAGACATATTCCAAAGAATTTGCCTCATCTGCATCTTCAAAAGCCTCCCTCGCACCCAGTCAGCCTGGGTGTCTGTTCCCTCTGAACTCGCCCCTCAGCCTGAGCAGCAGCGTCAGAGCTCAGCACTACGTACCTGTGCTCCTTCAGCCAGACTCCACCTCTGGGTCTGGGAGGAGCCCGAGGTCCTGCACCTCTACCCAGCTCCCAGGCAGCAGCTCCGGCTGATCCAGAACCGCACTGGAAGTCGTCAGGACCTACCAGATGGACACAGACCTTCACCAAGTCTACATCTCTGGGCACTGCTCCCCTCCCTTTCCGTCTCCCCTCTGCTCTCTCCAATTTTCTCAACGGACATTCCTACTTCTATAATCAGATATGAGTTTATCAGTGTTGAACATTCAATGTCTACTTACAGTATTCAAAACAAGGCTCAAACAATACTAAAAAAAAAAAAGGCTCAAATTTCCTCACTCAAAGTCCTAGACTCTGCAATCTAGCTTTTCATGGCTTCTGTATTCTGATCTGCCACCTCCCAACATGCTCCCTGAACCACCAAAGCTCCAAACTCTCTCCAGCTGCCTCCCTTCTCCTTGATTTCCCCCTCTTCTTCCCCTGGTTAACTCTTACCCCTCAGGATCATCTTTATGGGGCCCCTCCCCCAGGAAGCCTTCCCTCAGGCCTCAGTCTGGTTCTGTTATCTCTGCACTGCATCAGCAGCAGCCATATTTTTCACCTTATACATGTTTTGTTTTATCTACTATTCCGTCTGTCCTGCTAGACTGAAGTTCCAAGAAAGCAAGGGTGAGTCTTTATCCAGTATTTCCATAGTGTCAGGCATATAGCTGGTACTCAGTGCATACCTAAATAAATATACAAAATAATTTGTAAAACATAATGGTTCCCCAAATATAGTTGTTCCTCAGTATCTATAAGGGGCTGGTTCTGACACCCCCTGGGATACCGAAAGTCTGAGGATGCTCAAGTCCCTTATGTAAAATGGCACAGTACTTGCATATAACATACGCGTATCCTGCATATACTCACAATAATCTCCAGATTACTTACGCTACAATGCAAATGCTGTGTAAATAGCTGTTTTGCTATATTATTTAGGGGATGATGCCAGGTTCATGTTCAGCACAGATACAATTTTTTTTTAATGTCTCATCTACAGTTAGTTGAGTCTACAGATGCAGAACCCATTGACACAGAGGGCTGTGGCAAACGGGCCTGTACCACAGCCCTCAGGTCACTGCCCAGACACCACCCGTGGGGAACCAGCACACTCCTCCAAGCCTCCTCCACCTAGGCCCTATCTGAAGGGATCTTGTCCTGCTACTAGTTTGCAGGGGCGTGGTGGCGCACACCTGTAATCCCTGCTACTAGTTTGCTACCCTGACCTGGGGACAAAAGAGAATGAATAATAAGAGACAGTTTAGCAAACAGACAGCAAGATCTCTTGCCTCTGAATAGGCAGAGGACCTCTGAGTGTGGCTCATTCCGCTTTTATTCACTCAAACACAGACACAAGCAATTACAGTAACACGAAATTCATCTGCCTTCCAATATTCACTAATGCGTGCTTAGGTAAACAACTTAATCTCAACTGTACTGACTTTTTCCTAGAACCTGCAATACACCATCGTTTCCACAAGTTGCTTTTCTCCTTTATGCTCACAGAGGCCAATTACGCCTCAGTTCTCCTCTGGTCTCCCACAGAGGGCCAGTTGAAGTGGTTTTATTATTCTCAATTTGAAGATGAAGAGATGCCGAACACAGTGGCACACACCTGTAAATCCCAGCATTTGGAAATCTGAGGCTGAAAAATTGCCGTGAGTTTGATGCCATCCTGGGCTACATAGTAAGCTAGTGAGTTCAAGACCAGCCTAGACTACATAACAAGACCCTCTTTCAAATAAATAAATACATACATACATACATAGTTTCAGAGAGGTTAGGTGACATGCCATAGGTCACAGAGCTAATGAATGGGAGAGAAAACCTAAACTCAAATCTAATTTTCTAATCTTCCACATTACCACAGCC
The DNA here is from genome assembly GCA_004027595.1 of Dinomys branickii. Classification (NCBI taxonomy): domain Eukaryota; kingdom Metazoa; phylum Chordata; class Mammalia; order Rodentia; family Dinomyidae; genus Dinomys; species Dinomys branickii. The sequence goes on along the minus strand of PVLD010012508.1, from coordinate 32,129 downwards.
GCCACCATTTAAATACTAACAAGAAAAAATATATGTTGTCATGTGTTGCACTGTCACTGGACAGCTGTCTCCTAACAGGAAGCTTTCCTGTTATTAACAGACCTTTGACAACACTCACAGCTAATGCATGGACTGTTGTCTTTCATAACAGATTAAGATGAAAGTTTGAATTTCATTTAAAACACACAGGGCTCTAACTCATTAACTTGCTAAAATAAGCCATAGATTTTAAGTTACATTTTCCAAAGAGGAGAAACTAGTCATTCTCCAGCTGAGATGGCCTGGTGGTGTTTTTCATCAGTCCCCTCTTCACCTTTAGAAATGCCTCAGTGGGATTTAAAGCACAGAGCACACAGTTCCAAGTCAGGAACACCATCTCAGCAAGCCCTGTGGACCATAGTTTACACTTCCTACCAGAGAGAACAGACAACACACCAAGACCACCCTCTGTCCCCAAAGAACTTGACTTTGAAGCACTGAGCAGGCAGAGTAGGGCAATTCCTTAGTTATTGTGGGCTGATCAGATCCACAATCTCCTGAATGAGTATTCAGCAAAGGCTAAATCAAAAAAGGCAAATGGAATGATTTCAGGGCTCCAGGGGGATCAAACCCCTCTCACAGAATTCGAGATTCTCTCAGGGCTACCAAGACCTTCTCTGAGTGGCCCGTATTTATTTAGTTATCAGAAAAGGGGAACAGAGTACCCAAGCACAGCAGATTTACTCAAGGACTTCTGCAAGTAAGGTATTAAGTTATCTTCAATAAGGATTAAATTAATTTACCCAGGAGTGAGGTGCCTGAGGCTACAGTCTTTGTCTAGTTGAGATCGGATCCAGGTGCCCTTGGCTGTGATCTTGTCTTATCCTTTGAAGCTTTCTGGCTTCATCTGCCAGGTTTTAGTTGGGATCAGTGACTCACAGAGGTTCACTTACTATAAGTCCATCACCCACTTCCAGACAAGTGGCCTAGGCTTTGGACAGAGCCACAAGCAAACATAAAAAGACAACTGGTTAATTTAAGTCCTGCTGAGGGCTGCTTCATAGTGGTCTCCATCATTCCTGTAGGCCATTGGTGTGGAACCTATGGCATGCAAGCCACAGCAGGCTGTTTGTATCATTGAAAGCTCTAAAAGGTTCACCATCACTGCTCTATGCAATCTGCATATCACCCTGCCCAGCAGCTGCACCCAGCTCCTGGTCTTACTAGATAGACCACTGAGCTTGGCATCCTGTGTGGATCCCAGCCTGACCAGGAAGTGCAGGGAGTTCAGGGAAAGAGCTCTCACAATCATGCCAGGGATGGGACAAACAATTTAAGACTAATCATGGGCTGGGCATATAGCTCAGTGGAATAAGCGCCTGCCTGGCAAGAGCAAGGTCCTGAGTTCAATCCCTGGTACCGTCCTAATCAGAAGGCAGATTGTTTCTACCTAGAAATCCACCAGCAGCTTGTTTTGCACCTTCCCAGCCCACATTTCCTCACTGCATTTGGCTCTGGGTGTCTAGGCCCAGAAAGTTCCAAGTGGCTGTGTTCTTTTCTCTCCTTCAGGTCTGCAGCTCACCTGTGGATGCCTTGTAGATTGTTCCTGTTGATTTTCCTCCAGTCTGTCCATTCCTGTCCATGCTCACCACCATCAATCATTCCAGGTTAGACTGTTATCATCACCAGTCTCACCTCTCTCTCTCCCAGCCGTATCCCTACCCCAAACTTTCCTTCTAGGTGCACCTGCTCTTCCTCCACATGTATCCTGGACACTCTCCCTTTATTTTTTAATTTGTTATGTTTTCAGTACATACATCCTAGAGAATACAGGTATTTTTCTTCTCTTTATTCCCCTTACTCTCCTCTCTTCCCCCTGCTCCTTCCATCTCTAGATCCCTTTCCATTTGCAAAGGATCTATCTCCCTGCTTCCTTTTGTCTATTTTCTTATTTTTAAAATGATTTATACTTTGGTTTCTCACATAAGAGAAATTCTGAGATATTTAAACTTGACTGTCTTATTTCACTTGACATTACCACCGCAAGGTGTATCCCTGTTCCTACAAATGACTCACATTTATTCTTCTTCATGGCTGAGCAGTAGTCTATTATACACTTTCCCTTTGGCATCATGGCTTGCGTTACTCCTGCCTTCGCCGTCCTCTCCATATCAATGCCTACAGAACCTGGCCCAATCTTCAGAACACTCAGATCCTACATCTCCAGAAAGTTACTCTCAGGCCCTTGTCAGAAGGAAGCCTGCTGTTTTGAAACTCCTGCTGTCATACTGTCTACCTGTGTGCAATGCTGGCCACACACACCACCTCATGTGAGAGGTACCTGGGAACGTCCCTCATGTTCCTGCCCACATTATGGTTATCTTCCTCATTGCTGGTGCTCTATCCCAAAAGAAAGCAGGCTGGGGTGGAGGCCAGGAAGAGGCTTTGAAACAAGGCCTACTTGGGCTGTAGGAGGGCTGTATGCATGTTTGCTCTCAGGAAGTGGCTTAACCTGGTTGAGCGTGCTTTCCTGAAAACAGATGTGGTATCTTTATTATAGGGCTTTTGTCAGACTTAGAGATAATATAAGTAAGCCACAGTAAATTATAACTATAATCAGAGCACTAATCCATCTAAAATACTAACATTTTTGATGCTGTAGATGAAACCCAGGGCCTCAAGCTTGCTCATCACATGCTCTGCCACTGAACTGCACCCCCAGACTCTAACATACTTCCTGAAGTGATTACAAGACAGAACTTTGTGTAGACTACAAGATTGTTATGTTAATGTTTAGCAGCAATACATAGAGCATTTTTTCTCATATTGATACAGGAAAATAAAAACTCCCAACCTGAACAATATCTGAGACGAGTTCATGTTCTCTAAAACTGAAGAATGAATTTTAGGAACAACGGAGGTTAAGAGCAGAATATATTTATTAAGAGAAAGAAAGCTTCTGTCCAAGAGAGGGACAGAAGGGGGCCCCCAAGTGGGTTACCCCCCGACTGCCTTTTCTAGGGACTTTTATAGAGAAAAATCATGAGGCGGGTCCAAGGTAGGGGAGATGGACAAAACTGCGGTCAGCCAATAAGACTACAGGTATAATTGTCCAGGTAAGACTGAGTAAGCTGGGATCAAGTGGGAAGCGAGTCACGTAGGGCATGAATGCAGATCAGGGGCTTTTCCTGTGGGGGATCAGGCTAGCGACTTCCTGGCTTTTTCAAGGTGGTCGTTACTTATTTAGAATATCAATTCCTAATGTTTACACCTAGGGAGGTATGTGGGCACATTTGTTTAGCCCTTTTGTCTTAAGGTCTGGCCCACAGGTATCTTTCTTGTTGGCTCCTTCAAGGGCCTGGCCCTGTCTGACTGCCTATAACATTTCTATGTAACTCAGCTGCCTATAACAATATGATATAACCAACACAGATCTCCAAGATGCCCCATTGAAAATGAGAGATTACCAGCAAGTACATCTTCTTTTTTTTTTTTTTTTTTTGCGGTACTAGGGATCGAACTCAGGACCCTGTGCTTGCTAGGCAAGCACTTATTCCACTGAGCTATATCCTCAGCCCTACATCTTCTAATAACCAAGCACTTTGGTTTTCAGAACATTTATGTTCAAAACTGTCAGAATAAATTTACTTAAAAATCATCCAAAGGTGAGCATTGTGGCTCATGCCTATAATCTCAGCACTTGAGAGGCTGAGGCAGAATTGTCACAAGTTTGAGGCCAGCCTGGACTACATCATGAGTTCAGGACCAGCCTGCACTACACAGTAAGACCCTGTCTAAAAAAAGAAGCCATCCAGTAAAACTGGTTGAATCCTATGTTCAAACTGAGGTTTTGGTCCATCAGGCACCAAATAGTTCAACCTAGTATCTCTATATTTACTTTTTTTTCATGTTGCACACCGAGCATTCCTCTTCCCACTGCTCAGGCCCTGGGAACTAGGGTGAAGAAACGAGCACGTAGGGAAGGGTGCCGACCTAAATCCCAGTCTCCATCTCCAGGCAACTGGGTAATCTTCCAGCACTACATTCAGTCATCTGGTTTCCAGACACAGCTTCCTATCCCTGCCCTGTCTGGGCCACTCAGAAGGAAGAAAACCCCACTGCAGATCTGCTCACTCTGTGGCCACCAGAGGGTCCCACAGCATTAGCTAGAAAGCAGGACACGCCCTTTCCTGGTGCATTGCTGATTTTAAGCCTTTGCCAGAGCACCCAGCCTCCAGCCAGCAGTATTGCCTGGGGGAAGAAGTTGCTGCTGCCAACTCTGTTGAAACCTTAGTTCATACCAAGCAGCCAGCATTTCACAAGAGCACAGAGCTGAATTTCTGTGTGTCTGAGCCCTCCCCAGCCACATTCCAGGATTAGCAATGAACAAAGACTATCTGTGGTTTAACTGTTTCTCTTTGATACAATCCCCACCACCATGCTGAATTTCTGTCCCGAGCACCATTTGCCTTCCCTGAAGAAAAGAGAAGTGCCTGCCATAGCCTGGCATGATGAACAGGTCACATCTCACAGAGGCCCCCACCCTCCCCCCCAATGCCCAAGCACTGGGATTCAGACAAATCTCTGTTCTGTTTCAACCTAGTTCAACTCAGGGCGCCGATTAAGTTTCCTACTCTTTGGAAGAGACCTTCGGCAGGAAACTGGGAAATCTGGTTCCCTGATTACTAGATATAAGGGAGCTAAAATTTCACCTTTTCTCTGCCAGCCACCCCAGCTCCGACATAAACAGACTCAAAACCTCTGATTTTGTCTTTCTTTTGAGGGTTTACGAAGAGGCTGGGCACATTCCTGGAAATATGTTAAACTACCAGAAAGATCTCAAAAGATTGTTTAGAAATACCTAAAAGGTAGATTTGGGTCCTCCTTCAGAATGGCTGCATATAAATCATCTTATATAATAACCTCTAGGATAGAAATTGGAAGCCCGTCTCATGGATGAATTAAAAGGAGAAGCAGAGAACTGCCCATAGCATAAAACAATCATTCAGCAGGGCCAGGATTCAACACACAGCTGTCTTGCTCCTCCCATCCGTAACTACTGTTAACACGGGCTGGGTGGGAGGAGTGCTTGCTCTGTGCAAGGCGTTCTGCTAAGTACAGTATTTTCGTTATTTTTTCCTTTATACTCACAACATCCCTGCAAAGTAGGTGCTACTGTTAGGTCAGTTTTGCAGAGGAGAAAATCGCAGTTGGGAAAGGTTAGGTGACACATGCAAGATCACATGGCTAATGAGTGGCAGAGAAACTATTACTCCCAAGGCCATCTAAAACTCCAGAGCCTGCACTTACAGACCCTGTGTTAACTTAATTGTTTTGTTTGTTTCTACAGACAGCAAAAATGTTGGCCAGATTCCTGTACTGTCTCTCCACCCTCCTGTGTCACCACCCCTTGCTCCGTGTGCTCCAGACACACTGGTGGTTTTTCAAATCTGCCATCAAATCAAGCTCTTCCCCTCCTCTGAGCCTTTGCTGGTCCCCTTCTCTCCAGCTGGAAAGCTCTGCCTCCACCCTCCTTTCTGTGCGACTCTAGTTCCTCTTCTTCCAAGTCTGGCTTTCTGTGTCGCTGCCTCAGGGCAGCCTTCCCTGACTTTCTACCCCAAAGGGCCCCTTCTTTTCTCTCTCAAACCCTTGTTTTTCCCATCATGGAGCTCACAACAACTTAGACTTTTAGCTTTTCCCTTTTACTTGCATTTTAAATCTTTCCCACTAGAATGTAGGGTTTGTGAGGGCAGAAATGCGTGTCTCCTTCACTGACATATTTCCAGGACCCAGAACATGCCAGGAGTTAGGCACTCAGCAAATATTTGCTGGGTTATAATCACTAGAATTTGCAGTTTGCCTATAGAAGAAAGCAGATGGTTTTCAACCCCAAGCTCTTCTGTGTTTAAAAAAAAAAAAAAGCTACGTTTCTTCAACTTCTGCCACTGTGAGAGGTGTTATCTAGCAAGCATAGCGTCCGAGTCCCGACCGGGAAGTCCACTCAAAGGTGTCACCCACAAATCACAAACCAGAGGCCATGGGTCTCAGCCCAGCCCTGCTTAACTTCCTTCCAGCTGCCCCTTCACGGAGCTGGTGGAGACCCACAGGGAGGCGGGGTCTGCTCTCCAGAACCTGCTGCCTGCTGGGGCCTGGCTGGCTGCCTCTGTGCTCAGAGTTTTCAGTCTACTCCATTTCACCCTTAAGATGACTCAGACTGAGCGGTTAAAGTGATTCTCCGGAGAGCCACATAGCTAGGGAGGAGACCCGCTGTGAAGCATTCTTCAGTGGCTCCTCATTACCTTGGCTTAACTTTTTTTTTTTTTTTTTTTGCGGTACTGGGGATTGAACTCAGGACCCTGCGCTTGCTAGGCAAGCACTTATTCCACTGAGCTACATCCCCAGCCCCGCTCCTCATTACCTTGGAAATAAGCTCCAGTCTCCTTAGCAGGTGCCAGGAGAGGTGCCTCTTGTTGAACTCATCATGTCCAAAGAGATAAGGAACTTCGTACCCTTCCTTTGCAGGGCGGGGGTGATTCCCGCAACAGCTTCCCTTACAACTTCATGCGCAGGCCATCTCCTTTCTATCTGCCCCCCAGAAGGTGGCTTTTTCCTATAGGTCCTCTAAGATACACACAAACAAACAAAAGATATCCCCTAGCAGAATTTATCCCAACAAAACAAATATGTGGGCAAAGATACATATTCAAAAGTAGTCCTCTTATATATCATGAGTTATTTATGATACTAAAAAATTAAAAGCAAACTAAATGCTAAAAAAAGGGAAATGTTTAACAAACTATAATATCGCCCTATTTAGGGTGTACTGATAGGTCACGCTTCTCTTGACCTTTGTTTTGTTAGCTTGTTTTCATCCCTCGTTTGGATTGTTGGCAAAAAGTCTCAGCCAGATCACTATAAGTGAGAGATTCTCAGTCACAGCCCCAAAGAGGACTGAAAGCCGCCACTCCTCACTACCGCACTGAAACTGACAGGGAGCTTCTGCAACTACCATTCATGGTAACACAGTGTCTGGGCAAACAGGATACTGAGCTGGGCTGCACAGGTTTCTGTGTGGCGCAGGGCAGGGCCTAATGATACACAAAGAGAAACAAAGAAACCATATGTGCCACTACCATTCAACACTGTGCCTAGACAGTGTGTAAGAGAGGAGAGAAAATAGTTCTACTCAAAAAGTCACAACTAGGATGGGGCAAAGGAGAAAAGAAAAAGGAAGGGGAAAAAAATATATATATATATATACACAAGATAGCTAAGATAATTGTACTACTAATTTCTATTGGCTTATGGAAAGGAAGAGTTAATGCTTAACTGTTTGATCAATTTTGCATGCCTGTATCTGGTAATTTGAATAACTACTTTGAAGATAATAATATGTAATATAACAATCATTGTTTATTTCCTATCACCTTATTTTGAAATTCTGTATCACTTTTATTTTTTATTATCTTTTAAAAAGTGACACTATGCTATTGTTATTCATGTAACAGTGCAATTATTATATGTGCAAGCTAATCCTTTCAAATATGCTGCCAAAAATACTCTCACTCAAAAGAATACCACTCTATCTATTAGAGTTTCGCTGTAGAAAACACCCCCAAATTCTAGTCCAGTGAAGTTCCTGGCCAGCAAGCAGTTTTTTTCCATATAGTAATTCAAGAACCCTGGTTCCTTCCACCTATTGCTCTTCCATCCCCAGAGCCTTGGGGTCCTGACAGATGGAGAGAAAGAAAATGAAAAAGTCATCACTTACTGCTTAGATCTGCAAATGACATCCATCACTTCCAGCTGCACCCGTACTAAATAATCCCCGCTGGGTGCTGGAGGTGGGAGGGCCACAGTCCTTGGCTGGACAGCCGCTTTCCAGAAACAATACCCTCCAGAAGGAGGAACATACATTTCTGGTGAGTAACCTGCCTTGTGTGCTGCAGCCACGAACTAAAACTATTGGGAACCACTGGCTAATGAGGTTTTGTTTCTATGCCTCAAAGAGAGGTATGCAAGGCCCTGGTACTACCCCACTAGTGGAACAATTTCTGCTGCTGCAGCGTTTTGCATGGGGCAGGTACTCAGGCCCACAGCCTGCACGCCGCTTCCTCTTCATTCCTGCGAGTGCACTGAATCAGGCCTCCGTTCTGGTCCTCCAGCGCTGTCCAGGTTCTCTTCCTGGTGCTGCTCCCCTCCACCACCTGCTATGACACCCACCTTGCTGGCCAGCTCTGCCTCAGACGCTGGTCCCGGCTCTGCCGGGTTGCCTCCAGGGAAGCAGAGCTGACTTCACTTTATACATATGGTCAGCCTGCGCTGCTTTTCTTACGTGCAACATGTACTATTATTTTTGCTTTTATCCTCTTTTTTCTTTGTTAGGCCCATGCCAGCTCTGCAGAGCTGATTTCCCCCAAACCCATTTACCCCACATTTTTCAAATAAACCTTTTGGCACCATTATTGGCTCGTCTCATCCAATTCTTTGCTGGAGGCAAGAAGAGCCTGGAATACTTTGATCAGTGAGCCATTTCTAAAGGAACTACCTGATAACAAGTGGTAGTGTCCTCCGGTAGAACGTACTGGGCCTGGCCGGGCCTAAGAATTAAGCTCAGGTGCTGGAGACCAAGATAAGACCTATGTGGGCACATTTTCTGTTTCTAAAATGCCGAAGTTTATTTTCTCCTTTCCCTCACTGTCTTCTCTTGGCAGAGAATGCAGGGGACAGGAAGCTGTTTGCTTTTCTAGCTGTAGGGGTGGGGGAAGGGAACGTTAGGTTTTGTTTTTCTTCCTGACCGCTGTGGTTATGCCTTGTTGTTCAAGCCTTTATTTCTTGTGTATTTTGCTAAATTAGGCTCGTCTCCACATACCCTAGTTTATAAATGGCTTTTTCCCAGTTTGTGTTTTGGTGAAGCATGCCACCACATGACCTTGCCATGTGGCCAGTCACTGTCTTGTCTCCCGTCACTATGCATAGCTTTTACATGGACAGGTGTCACCAGCCACCACCATATTTTCTTTTCCTATCTCCTTATTTTTTATTTTTTTGTCTTTTTGAGACAGGGTCTGCCTATGCAGTTCAGGCTGGCTTTGAGCTCACTTTGTAGCCCAGGCTGGTCTCAAGCTCACCACAATCCTCCCACCTCAGCCTCCTGTCTTTTTTAAAATAATTGGCCTTGTGAACTAAGCCTCTGATTTTGGAGAGCACCTGCCTTATTCAGAGCAAGAGAAAGAAGCCCTCCCACCTCCCACCCCCCACACCCGCCAAAGTAAAAGTAGTGCACTGTCCCTTTAAGAACTGCAGCTTGAAGAAAGAGAGGCTGAGGGCCGGACTAATGCTGGTACTCCAGGCTGGGTGGATGCCCTCAGGCCAAACTGGAGCCTGCTGCCCTGCTGGCGGGAGATTCAGTCTTACCTACCTCCAAGGGGGGAGAAGTCAAACTCAATGAAAAAAAAGCACTTGTCCATTTTAAAATGTTGAGGCTTTTGGCAGAAATCCAGCAGCCAACAACACAGTACTCTCTGATCCAAGAGCCTGCCTGAGGCCATGGTCACCTGGTTTGTTGCTTCCTTATTTAAAGGCAGATAAATTAAAAGCTCTATGCCTGATGCCTGAACAGCTAAATAAAGTACCTGAGTGTAAAAAAAAAAAAAAACAGAGCCATTGCAACACTTAGTACGTCTGTCAGAGTAAACGAAAAAGATGCTTTTCTGCCAGACATAATGGCACACACCTGTAATCCTAGCCCTCGGGAGGCTGAGGCAGGGGTACTGCTGCAAGTTTGAGGCAGCCTGGGCTCTACAATAAGATTCTGTCTCAAAGAACTAAAAAAAAAATGTTTTCCCCATATGATTTCAAGTGCAAGTTGGAATACCAAGAGGTTCAACCAAAAAAAAAAAAAAAAGAGGCTCAACCACTTGGTTAAAAGAACTTTGACTGGGGTCAGGAATACAGCTCAGCAGCACAGCGCCTGCCCGGCAACTGTGACGCTGTGAGTGTGAGTTCGATTCCCAGTACCAACTCTGCTTAGGAAAGTTCTACCATTGGGGCTGGGGATATAGCTCAGTGGAATAAGCACCTGCCTAGCAAGCGCAGGGTCCTGAGTTCAATCCCCAGTACCGCCAAAGGAAAAAGAAAAAAAAAAAAAAGGAAAGTTCTACCATTATCTCCCAGGGAGTTTGAACTAGGCAAGGCCAGCAGATGGCCCAGCCCCATTCACCCTAATGTGTTATCGGGTCCATAAGTAAACCCTCAAGAGAATATAGGATGGTACAAGACCTCTGCCTAATTAACAAGGCTGTCATTCCAATCCATCCTCTAGTGGCAAATCCGACTATAATTCTCTCTCAAATTCCAGATGACAGTAAGTGGTTCTCAGCTCTACAGTTAAAAGACACATTCTTTTCCACCCCCCAACATCCAGATTCTGTTTCTGTTTGCCTTTAAATGGGAGAATACCATTTCAAGAGAAAAACAATATGCTTGGTCAGTTCTCCCACAGGGATCTAAAGACCACTAGAAAAAGATTTGAAGAATTATTTAACTGTAACATTGTACAGACTCTCAACTTTCTAAGAAGGAATATAAAGTCTCTAAGAAAAGGCTCAGATATCCCTCCAAAAAAGTTCACCATCTGGGACACATTCTTGCACCTGGAAAACAAGGTACCTAGGGACCAGATCCAGGCTGTCTGAGATCTTGAGCCTCTTGCCACCAAACAATTCCATTCTTTCCTGGGAATGGCAGACTTTTGTAGGATCTGGCTACCTAATTTTGGACTACAGGCAAAGCCTTTTTATGAAGCAATAACCCCCCTGCCCCAGTTTGTGCCCTAGAATGCACAAAAGTGATTGACGGTGACTTCAGGGAATTAAAGCATGCTCTTACTCAAGCTCCAGCACTGGGAATACTGGACTTAAAACCTTTCTATCTCTACGTATCAGAAAAGGAGGAACTGTTTTGGGGGTCTTGACCCAAAGGTGATAAGAACCCTGCCCAGTGGCATACTTTTCAAAGAAATTAGATGGGGTGGCTACTGGATGGCCACCCTGCATGACAGCAAAGCAGCTACAGCTATACTAACAGAAGAAGCTGCAAAGTTAACTTTGGGACAGAGACCAGAAGTTTTGACTCCCCAAAAGGTCAAATCTATTTTGGAGACAAGATTACTGGGGTTGGTCCAGGGATATAGCTCAGTAGCACAGTGCCTGCCTTGCAACTGTGAGGTCATGAGTTCGATTCCCAGTACCAAAAAACCCCCCAAAAACAAACAAAAAACAAGGTTACTGGGGTTAACAGGAAAACCAATTATCAAGCTCTCCTCTTAAACACTCCTGAGATTTTTATTCAAATTTGCACTACTATTAACACTGCTTCTTAGATGCTTACAGGCCCAAAGGTTGGCCAGTCTTGTAAAAATTAACTGCCCAGATCTATGCAAGCAGGCAGGACATCAGTGGTCTGCTCCCCAAGATCCTCGTGTGGTATGGTTCACAAATAAAAGTTTTTGTCCAAGAAGCACCCAGAAGAAGAAAGCTACTCCTGTGAACCTCTGGAAGACTTGAAATTTCCCTTCAAAAAGCAAAGCTCTAGTGCTGCTACAGATAAGAAAATAAGACGTTGCTAAGGCCATGGCTCTGGTTCTTCATAATTCATCTGACATAGCTCTCTAACATACGTCTTCTCTACCAGAAGCATGGAAATCTGACCTGCTTCTCACATCTAGACTGATAGTGAAGTTTCTTTCTACTGTCAAACAGGCAGCTAGAAAGTCACGAGTCCTTTTTTCATTGTCTGACAGATTTTTTTTCCCTCAGCCTAGGCTCCAAGCCACAATACCCAAGGTAGCCGAGGTGTACATTATCACAAGAAATCTGCAGCCCCTTCCAGCTTGAAGAAGCTATAGAAGACAGAGACTACCACTCCTTCAGCACCCCATAAAGATTTACCTCTCCCTGGGGGAAATGGTATAGGAGATAGGGCGGGGCAAAGCTGGCTGAGGGAAATGAGCCGGAGCTGTCAATCACAAGCTCCCAGGGTAACAGGACGACCCCCTCTGTGGAACTTCAAAGCTCGCCTGAGATGTGGACAACTTAAAAAGGAGGGGCCGTCAGTGAAAGTCGCTATCCTGTGTGAGTTTGCACAGTAGCCTGTGCTGGTTTCTCACACACAATGTGTACTTTTATTTTTGCCTTTATCCTCTTTTTTTGGTACCAGGAATCAAAAGTCACGACTTCGCTTTTGCCAGGCAGGCACTGAGCCACTGAGCTACATTCCTGGCTCTTAGCCTCTTTCTATTTTGTTAGCTCCAAGTTAGTTCTACAGAGGTGGTTTTTCCATACCATTTACCCCACACTTTTCAAATAAACCTTCTGTCACTGTTATTGGCTTGTCTCATCCAATTCTTTGTTCGAGGCAAGAAGAGCCTGGAATGCTTTTGACTGGTGAGCCATTCCTTAAGGAACTACCCTATCACATTTGCATTCTAAATTCAGTTGGCACGCCTGTAATCCCAGCACTTGGGAGGCTGAGACAGGAGGATCGTTGTGAGTTGGAGGCCAGCCTGGGCTACAAAGTGAGCTCAAGGCCAGCCTGAACTGCATAGCGAGACCCTGTCTCAAAAAGACCAAGACAGAAAAAAAGAAAGAAAGAAATCTACTTGCATCTTCCCTGGTCAAAGATATCCAGTAATTCCTGCCTGGTGATGAAGCTTAAGCCCGGAAGTATATGAGATCTGGAAGAACCGCCATCCTAAGTAGCACCAAGTTTGAGAGGACCTAGGGGAAGTGAGAGTTGAACCAAGTTGGGGTTTCCTGGCAACAGCCAAGATTAGTCACGTGGTGGCACTGGGAGGATTCCCCGACCCTGCTCATTCCTTTGGGATCACTCACCACCCCTCCCAGGCCCTCCCCTGCAAACACAAGAAAACCCCGGGTCTGGGACTGGCCCTTTTCCACCAACAGCTGCTAGTAATTTGTCCATACCCTTAAACCACAATTTAAGGGGGAGGCGGTGTTTAAAATCGTTCGCTAGGAAACACTTAGGTTTTCTCTAAATTTGTTCCAGAAATTTCTTCCAAAGGGCTTTCAGGACCAAATACACCCATTACAGAGCAAAAAGAGACTTGGAAAGTTTCGGTATTAACATTTTTAAGCACAAATGAAACTGAATCACTGTCCAGGAAAAGCCACACACAGGAGGAGTAAATCTTTCTTGCTACACCGGGTTTCCAACGTCCCCGGAGCTCAGAACCCAAATAGCTCCTTCTCCCTTCTCCCTGCGGGCAGAACGTTCAGGATCCGGCTTCCCCTCCAGATGCCCTGATCAGAAAACCAAGCCTGGGTTCCTTCGATGACAGAGGTCTCCACGCGTTCCTCCTCCCTGATATCTAGAAAATAACTCCTAAACCTGTGGGTTCCCTGAGAGCCGCAGGCCTCTGGCTCTGGGCCAGCCAGCCCCACCCGCGGGACAGCTGGATTCTTGGAGTTCCACGCTCACACACTGTCTGAAACCGAACCCGAGAGGAAGGGCACGGCCCAGGGTGGGGATGTCCCGAGATAGCAGCGAGGGGAGCCTTGGGGGAGAAGTTCAGCAGGTCTGCCCCTGCGCGGGGAGACCGGAGAGAGGCGGGTCGGCGCAGTGGGAGGGTGTACGCAGGGGGCAGGGCTGGGCGGCCTGGCCGCCAACCCAGGCTCCTCCCGCCCCGCGCGGGCCGCCCCGCGTACAAAGGCGCGCAGCTCGCCCTGCGCTCCTCCCCGCCCGCGCGCCCCGCTCGCCCTGCTAGCCCGCGTCTGCAGCGCCGCCGCGCCCAGGTGAGTGCGCTCCGCGCGGCCAGCGACGCTGCTCCGCGAGTCCCCAGACCTGCACCCGATCCCCGGGGTACTGGCCGCTGGCTGCGCCCGGCAAACTCCGAGAGGCGACCCCGGCGTCGCGGACCTGGGAGTGGGAGCGACCCGAGGGGAATCCGTGGCGCGGTGCTGCGGGCCACACCCTGCCCGGCCCGCGCCCTCCCAGCCCCGCGGGGATGGCGGAGGGGACGCTGCCCTTCAGCACTACACTTGGCGCTGGTGTCTCTGGGCCGCTGATCTCCTTTTCCGTTTGCAGGTCTTTACTCCTACCTTCCCCGCTTTCCGCCTGCATCCCTTTCTCGCCCCTGCCCTGGCTGGCCTGATTCCTTATGGGTTTCGATCGATCGGAGGCTGATCTGGGTCCAGATCTGGGGCCTCGCAAGCTCCGGGAGGGCCGTGGAGGACTGGGCGGGATAGCAGCTGGAGGATTCCCTGCCACTAGGATACTGCTCAGTCCTGCGCACGAACACATGCCGCAAGCTGGGCTTCCTGTTGTTTGTCGGTGGGGTAGAAGGGAAGGGTCTTCCCCCGAGCGAGGGAGGTATATTTGTTTTCTCTATAAGGCATTGCTGGGGCGGGGCGGTGCGGGGGAGAACCGTGTGCTGTGGTTTCTCTTACTGAAAGCTCTCTTCTTAATCTCTTAAATGGAACCCGAAAGAGATGAGGAAGAGCAGACTAATGATGAATCGTGCCATCCCAAATTGCTTTGGCCCTTTGCAGTGGGGCCGACAGGCAGGCCATTGGTACCTGGCGCACAGTTGACCTTGGCCAAAGGAAAGGCGTTCCCTTCAGCCCTGCCTCCTGCCCTCTCTTCTCTGGAGAACGGGCTCTGCCCAACTAAACCAAGAACTCTGCTGTGCTGGCCAGCGGTGGTGAGAAAAGCGGTGCAGCTACAGGCCAGCAAAGCAGAGAGAGCCCCGAGCCAGGTTCTGGAACGCATTAACCCCACTCTCGTCTGTTTCCCCGCCCTTCTCCCTCCCCGGGGGAGCTGCGGGGTGGGGTTAGCACAGAGGGCCCCAGGATTCTCCGGTGACCTGAGGCCGGTGACTCAGCTGTGCGACCGTGTGGGTGTGGCCCTGCTACTTGCAGATAGTCTGGACAGTATAGTCCCTGAAGGAAAAAAGGAACAGTGCCATCTTAAAGGGCATTTGCCAAGTGGAAGTGACTCATACCAGGACTGGGTGCCAATCTGAAGGAGCCGTTTCTTGACTGAGCGGTGGTGAGAGTGGCAATTAGATTGACAGGGCCACGGTGAGACCTCTGCTGGGTTATCCGCCAGGCTAGGAGCCCCCGATGTGCGGCCTGGCAGCCAGCCTCAGCTTTACTTGGGAAGTAGCTTTTCCCATTAAGACATCTGCAGTTGATGCGGAGTTTTTCCCCCCCCTGAAGCTCGCGTTTCAGCCTCCAGGAGTGGATTTTTATGTCCAGCACTTCAGGTGAGACCAGGTCTCTGGAAATATCCTGTTGATGATCTTTGTCTGCAGTGTATTTCAGCGAATTGTAAAAGATAACGCTAGGAGTTGGGACAGGAGTAAGTTCTCATAACTCATTTGAAATTTCCTCATCCGTCCTCCCCCCAGAGAGTCCTATCTGGTTGCTATTTAATCATCTCCTCTAAATGGTGTTATGTTTCTGCACAGCCCAAAGGTGGCTTCTTCATGGTGGTCCTAGATTCAGCGCTTGGAGTCAAGTTTTCAGGATCTGTTGGGCATAGAGCTGTTGTGCGGACTCAACTGTTGGCTTTTCCTGAATTCATCAAATGGGCCCTTGTCCTCCCAGTTTTGGCCTCTGGCCCAGCCCCAGTAGCCACCCCAGTGTGGTCAGGCCTGGGGCTGGGTAGGACTGAGGCTAGGTGCCTGTTCTTTCCACTGACAGCTTTAAAAATGTGACTTTTTGAGCACTGCCCACAGGGTATGCCCTCGAACACAATCCTGTCTTCTAAATCATAACGCTAAGGGAAACAATGGAATTCTTTCAGGATTATACTGTATAAATTAGAGCTCGGAGTACTAGAAAAGCTGGTCTAAAAGTTTAGGATCTTTCTTGAGCTCCTTACTTTCCCAGGACTCAGCCATTTAGGAGCCTCACATCAACACAAAAAGAAAGAATTTATTTATTTTTAACAATTTTGAGTACTTCCTATCCTTCCAATAAACAACTGGCATTTGCAAGGTTTAACAGCAGTTGTCATAATAGTCATTGTTGGCTCATTTAGGTGCCTGGCAGTTCTCCAAAGAATTACGGATGCACTTGGTTGAGCTTGATGTTTCTGAGTTCTTTCTTCCTATTGAATTGCATCTGGAACTTTGCTGACCAGTTCTTTAGTAGGCAAGTTTTATTTCGTGAGAGACATCCTGGATGGAGATCTATTGTCTCCACTCATTTTTTTAAAATTCCCTTTAGGGATCAACTTCAAAAATGCCTTCTGAGTTTAATTTCAATAAAAGTTTTTTTTTTCCATTTTCCAAATCCCCAAAATAAGAGGAAGAAAATTTCAAATATATTTTAAATAACAGATGTTTCTTTTTACTGACACACTGCCAGACAGTTTCTGGGTGGCTCTACAAAGACTAGGGTATGAACACTACACAGATGAGCAAAGTAAGTCAGACCTCTGGCCCTTAGACGAGTCCTCTTGAAAATTACGGCCTCAGTCTGGGCCCAGGTCCAGAGCAAACATTTGGTGTTCAGCAGCAGACACTTTCCTGAGGGAGACGCCTTCCCTGCTCCTCCTGGGAGGGCCGTGGTCACGGTATCGTTGTCCATTTCGTTTTTACTGGTACACGGAGCAGGCTGCGTGAAGCTGGGCACTGCTGCTGAGACTGCCTGAGGATCCTGCGGCCTTCTGGGCAAAGCACCAGAAACACAAATAACTAGAATTGACGGCAGAATAATAATAAATATTAAATATTAAATACTCCATTTGCTGGTGGCAAGCACCACAGAGAGAGAATAAATCTCTAACACCATCGCCGGAACATGCAAAGTAGTTGCTTAGTGTAGAAGAGCCAAACAGAAAATTGGGTTCATAGCACATTAACTAAGTGTGTAGAGTCCAGGATTGTTTTCTATAGAGAAAACTATATAGAGAGGTCAGATTTCTGAGCCTTCACTCTTAACTACTTACAGCCCAGGCAAGCATAGAGCATCAGAATAAAATGATTCACCAGGTATGGTGGTACATGCCTGTGATCCCAGCACTTGGGAGGCGGAGGCAGGAAGATCGCTATCAGCTCGAGGCCAGCCTAGGCTACATAAGCAAATTTAAGGCCAACCTGCACTACGTAGTGAGACCTGTCTCAAAAAAAAAAATTGGGGCTGGGCATGGTGGCCCATGCCTGTAATCCCAGTACTTGGGAGGCTGAGACAGGAGGATCATTGCAAGTTCGAGGCCTGCCTGGGCTACAAAATGAGCTCACGCCCAGCCTGAACTGCACAGCAAGACCCTGTCTCAAAAAGACTAAAAAAATAAGGTGAGTGGGACCGAGAGTAGTGGTGCACTCCAGAGACGGGGGTGCGAGGATTGCCATGAGTTTGAGGCCAGCCTGGACTACACAGTGAGATCTTATCTCCAAAAAATCAAAAGAAAAGAAAAAAAACGAGTGAGCAGTGAGGTTGGTGTCCCCTATGGAGCTCAGCAGTGAGCTGGCAGAGCTAGAAACAAAGCAGAAGGTGGGATGAATGAAAACACGAGAAAACTGCCCAAGTCAGAGTCCTGTGAGAGTCTGACCGGACCTGTTCAACAAGACACATATTTTTGTTTGTATCTGGAATGTGCGCTCTTCTGTGCTCCACTGTTCCATTGACAGGCAGACCCTGCCGAGGCCCCTTTCCTGGCCCTTCCCAGTTTTCATGTCCTGCTGCTGAGCTCAGCTACAAGGTTTACAGCCCCTTCTATCTATCTATCTATCTATCTATCTATCTATCTATTTATTATTGGGTTGGGGTTTTTTTTTACATAAGCGCTGCTGGAGATCCAGCTCAGGGCTTGTGCATATAAGGAAAGAGCTGTGCCCCTGAGCCGCGTCCCCAGCCCCTCATCTCGGCTCCGGACAAGCGATTGTTTGATCGATTCATTTACTTATGTGACAAACAGTTATTTAGTGGTCTGTGGATAAAAGGTAAATAATTTACAGCTCTTAACTAAGAAGAGCTTAAATGGTGGACAGGTGAATTCAGTTAAGTGTTCTGAGTGTAGGAATAGGTGGTTGGGGACGCTGAAAAGATGCTGCTGCTTCTCACCCCAGTGCCAGGGCCCTCCTGCCTCAGTGCGTCTGTCCAGCAAGCAAGCCCGCCCCTGCTGCAGTGGAGCGTGGGATGGAAATGCCCGATTCACGTCCCTGAGGAACTTGGGCTTTAATAACCAATGGTCACCATTGCAGTCACCCTGCCCCGTAAGCCCCGCCCAAGAAGGGAGACAGCTCCAGGCTGACTGTTGGGCGCTGCTACACAGTCAGAAGGGCTGTGAGATGCATCCAGCCAAGAGGACAGTGTTAAATTAAGCAAGCATTCCCCCTTTTCTTTCCTTCCCCCTACTTTGAAACCCACATACAGCTCCTTCCAAACACAGTTCCTGAGTCGTCACCTTGGCCAGTGCCACCTGGGGTATAGTTACTCCTGCGATGGAAGGCGTCTCTGACTTTGAGGGCTGTTTTCACTTCTGGCTAGCGTCTTGCAATTTTTGTGGGTTTTGTTTTTTTGTAGCATTGGGAGTTAAACCCAGGGGCTTCGCCCTGAGCTAAATCCCCAGACCTTTTTGTGTTTTGAGACGGGCTCTTGCTAAGTCTCTAAGTGGCCCAGGCTGGACTGGTCACCTTGCCTCAGCTTCCCCTGCATTCTTACCACAGCAGGTCTAGTGGAGGCGAAGCGAGTCAGCTGGCTGCTCTGTTCCCCACCGCACCGCAGCTGGCTGGTGGTAGGGCTGTGGGTCTAGATAGGGAGATGGGAAAGCTCCATCTCTTCAGCGCCAGTGAGGACAAGGAAGAGGTGATGAAAGAATGGATGGGCGGAATGACCTCAGACCTGAGCTGTGCTTATACAGTAAACTGACCTCATTCTCTGGAGAAGTATATTCAGGTATGGACAAGATTTCCTCAGTTTGCAGCTTACATTTCTTGGGAGAGAAAAAATCTGCCTGTTTTCCTATTTTAAGGATCCTTATCCCGCTGTATTCCCTTCTCTGGCTGTGTAGTGCACCCTCCTGCTGCCTTGGGAAGAAAATGAACTAGGTGTCCTACTCATTTCTAATACCTGTAATCTTTAGGGAACTGGTCAGTAAGTGCTCTGTTGCTCTGAGCATGGGCACAGGTTTGTTTGGTTTTGGTTTCTTTTTCTTTTGGTCGTCTTTTGAGACAGGGTTTCACTATGCAGTTCAGGTTGGCCTTAAACTCACTTTGTAGCCCAGGCTGGCCTCTAACTCACGGCGATCCTCCTGCCTCAGCCTCCTGAGTGCTGCGATTAGAGGCATGTGCCACTATGCCTGGCTGGGCACAGATATTTTTAAACCTCAGTGGTGTCTGATTTGTTTCCTGAGTTATTTAAGTACCAGGGCGCAAGAGCCCATGTTCTCCTATAACTGACTCACTCCATTCAGTTGCCTTAAACTGCTAGGCTTCCAGACCAACCCAGGTAAGGCAGAGTCTACCAAGCCCACTGCCATGGGAAACCCATGTGGGAGTTGGGGGTGAGCCAGTCCAGACTGTGTAGGAGGAGAAGGAAGAGGATGTGGTCCCCCTGGAATTCACTGTACAATGGACCTTGAAATGTGAAGTTACTGCTCTCTCTAGCTAGAGAAGAGCCTTCCAAATGGATCGGGCTAGATTCTGGTTTACAGCATTCTAGAGTCACATGCTTGGGCATGCTGATTCTTGTACCTCCCTGGAGTTTAAGGGGTAGAAGTCACAGCTCTTACATATAACCCTCCATCCTGGTGTTCACCATCTGCACTTTTTCCTCTGTAAAAACAGGGGTCTGGGTTGAACAGGCGTCTCCTGCCTCAGGCATAGCCCTGGCTCCTATGGGGGTGTTCTCCAGCAGGAAAGCTCCCAGCCTCTCCTACCTGTGCTCACAGCTTACTGTATTTTTTTTTAAGTAATACACTCTCCAAAGAAGTTCACCTGTTTCCTGTTCAGTATCGATTTTACATGATGTTAAACAAAGCTGTTCTGTTCTGGACAGGGTGTGCCTTCCGTTAAGCTAGAATCCATTAGGCCCCTGTTATCAGGCACTGGGTCTTGGTGAAACGTGTGCCCCAAATCCCTTATACCTGAATGCAGTGACCTGACTTGTTCCTTTGCTCTCCTGAACTCTTCTGGATGGAAAGCTCTTGCCTTCCCACCACATGGTAGAGCATAAGAACGGTTCTTCTATTTCATGTTGGCAGAGTACATGAGGCCCCCAAAGGAGTGAGGACATGCTGTTCCTTACTCCTTCCCCAGTGAAGGGATTAATGAACTTTGGGAAACTTGTACTGAGGTAGAGCTGCTGCATTTTACCACCAGAGATGCACATATCCTTATTGCAAAATTAGCAAGTTTAGAACTTTAGTAAAGTGTAAATCCCAGCAAACTATAAATATTCAGCAGCAAGCAGATTTCTAAATCTCAGAATCAGATGGAAGTAGATGACTGAGTTAAGCCTGGAAGGTTGAAGTTTTCATATTCGTCAAGCTTTTCTGTGTGGGGTTTCAGCCAATTTTGCGTCCCTTTGCCATTGCCAAGAAAAATGAAATAATCTGTTCTTTCAATAGGGGCTTTGTCGGTTAAAAAGAGGTACATTGGCCTTGCTTTTTCAAATGAGTACAGTTTGTATTCTTCATGAGGTGATTCATGCAGAATTACCTGGCAACCAGATCAATCTCTGCTTCAAAGCACCGACACCTGAGTGCCTGTTTCCACCATTGAGATAGCCAAAAATAGAGTTGAATTGGTCCTTGGATTTTACAGCTAGAAAAGCCTAATCACCCTCCTACCAATTATCCTCAAAATATTAATAGTACATGTGATTTAAAAGCTAAGTGTAGGCCGGGCATGGTGCTACGCCCCTGTAATCCCCAGCACTCAGGAGGCTGAGGCGGGAGGATCACTGCAAGTTCAAGGCCAGCCTGAACTGCATAGCAAAACCCTATCTCAAAAAGAAAATAAAAGTTAACCCTGCTCCTTTATATCCTTTAACAGGTTTCAACAGACCTCACCAAAATGCCCTCCCAAATGGAACACGCCATGGAAACCATGATGTTTACATTTCACAAATTTGCTGGGGACAAATGCTACCTAACAAAGGAGGACCTGAGAGTCCTCATGGAGAAGGAGTTCCCGGGATTCTTGGAAGTAGGTGTTGAAAGGCTTCGAAAATGCTCAGGCATAGAAGTCAGTGCTTCCTTTCCCTTGTGCTTCCCTCCCTTCCCTGTGGAGGGCACTGAGGAAAAGGCTTTTCATTTATTTATTAAACAATATTAAACATCTAGTATGTGTAAGATAGTATAGGGACACAAAACAAAGGAGACACAGCCCCTGCCCTCAAAGAGCTTGCAGTCTGTAGATGGAATGAAACAGGACCCGGCCGCTACACAGAGTCCTAGGAATCGTTCTGGAACAATTCTGTGGAGTCACTTGCATCCACTGCAACAATGTGGCGGGGGGCGGGGGGGTGCTTTTTTGCAAGGTAATAAATAACCATAAACCTGGTGCAGAAGATGCCACGTCCTGGTCACATTCTGCTTTGAACACTTTGGTTCTCCTTTGTATTTATCTGAAGATCAAACCCAGGCCTTGCACATGCTGAGTAGTAACGTCCACCCAAAGTCTCCCTTCTTAAATCCCTTCAGAGAAAAGCATTTGTTTTTTCTTTTCCAGCTCTAATCCATACAGGAATGGTATCAGTCATCAGCTAATAAAAGGCGAGTGTTGCTCCAGAAATAACTGCTTCCCACCCTGAAATTGCTACAGAGCACTACCTTACTCTTAGCTGAGCAGCCCTTGAAGATAAAGAGGACTCTGCCAAAATCCTAGACACATCACTCAGGACATTAGACTTCGAGGCACAGTTGTCCTTTGGCTTTGCAGACACTTGAGAGATTGTTGTTGAATTTAATGTTCAACCAAGGCAAAGCATTGCTTGACACAGTAGCATGTGGAAGTGAAAGCTGGTCATTCCTTGCCGCAGTTGGAGTCACTGTCATTCTGGGTGCTGAGTAATGCATTAGCCCCTGAAAGGTGACAGCAAGTGAAGGTAAAAAGCTAGGTCTTGCCTCTTGTTACCTGTTACTGGGTAAATAGCCCAGTAATCAAGCTCCTGATTCCTGCATCAATTAATACTGTTTTTACATGTCATCGTCACAGTGGTGGCGAACCTGTAGCAGGCATGCCACAGCAGGCTATTTATTATCACTGAAACTTCCAAAAGGTTCACCATCACCATCGCTTCTTTCTGAGCTGCAGTCACCACAATGCTATCCCAGAATAAGCTGGAACATACAGTTACTCTACCTGTGTAGAACCATATCGTCTAGCTCCAGATCAGGAATTAGAAGATCTGGCTGTAGCAGATTGCTTCAGTTCTCTGGGCCTCAGTTCTTCCTCTGTAAAATGAAAGGGCTGGACAGATCAGCTGCACGATTGCTTTTATTTTCTGTGGTCTCCTAGGCAAGCACAAAACGCAAAGGCAGAATGGGCTCGTTCCAAGCCACAGTATCACATGGACAAAGGTGTTCTCATTGGCAAACACTTACTAATCATGTTGTTTTATAAGTTAGAAGCCAGAATAAGCGTCACATAAGACACAGACCCTTCCTCCCTAAAGGTTTTGTGGCATCAGAAACATAAAAGGTGTGTGTAGGGTCATTTATTCTAGGCTCAGTAATTCTAGACACCAACACTAACTGCATTAATAGCATTTTGCTTCTAAAGTTGACCCCTGATGTCATCCAAATTTCACCCATTCTAACCAAAGCCAGGAAGCTGGGGGTGAGGCCAGAATTAGCTACACAGAGCATGTTTGAGTTGATTACTTAGGGTAGGTGTTTGCAGTCCTCTTGTAGGAAAGTCAGCTGCTTTACCATGAGGAATTTTTGAGTGCAGTATATAAACATCCAGCACATTCACTAAACTGACATCAGAATTCATCAGTACTTGATTGTAAGCCTAGTAATAACCCCTAAGAAGCATATTCCCCTTTCTGACCAATGGCATAGACCCTGTAGGAATAATTACACTTTATTCTTCTTACCAGCATCACTGAAAAAGAAGTAACCAGGTCAGTCTGTATGAAAGCAAAGGGGATCTTACCTGCCCATCACTACTTCACACATTAATACTAGGCATGGGGGACGGTTATGGTCCTATCACGTTTCTTTTGACATTTGCCCAATGTATAGTGTCCAGTGAAGAGTATAGCGTGGTGTAGACTTCGCAGTCCCAAGAACAGAAATAGGGTAAGGACGTAGCTCAGTGGTAAAGCATTAGCCAGCATGCACAAGACCCTAGGTTCCAGCCCCAGCACTGCAAAGGGGGAAAAAGGAATGGAACCTAGAGTTGGCACTTTCCTCCACACTCCTCCATTCATTGTTAAAGTTGTGCAACTTACGCAGAGTCGAATGGCCACTTATGTCAGGACATCACGTTAGCTTGGCCTCAGCTGTGAAAGGAGAAAAGCAAGTTTGCCATCCATCTTCTCAAACTTAAAACACTCCATGGTATCATTTGGACCTCCTTAAAACAGGTGGAGCTGAAACATACTCCCTAAGGAATCTCAGGAGATCTTTTCATAAGGCCTTTCCTTGGAAAGGATTTGACCATGTTATCAGGATTACCTGTAAGTTTGAACTACAAAATGGTGAGTATAAGGCAGTTCTTAGGCAGAGTCTAAGTACGAAGTTATCGAGATGTGCCAAGACAAAAAGAACTAAAAAACATTTAGGTGGTCTACAGAGGTCACTTACGACCCAAAACAAGAGTGCAGGTCATCAGATTGTACACACAGCTGTCACCAATACAAATCGGATACACTCATCACTGCAGCCACTGACTTAATTTTGTCCTTGTTCTCTCCCTGCCCCCCAGAACCAAAAAGACCCTCTGGCTGTGGACAAGATCATGAAGGACCTGGACCAGTGTCGAGATGGCAAAGTGGGCTTCCAGAGCTTCTTTTCACTAATCGCAGGCCTCACCATTGCGTGCAATGATTATTTTGTAGTACACATGAAGCAGAAGGGAAAGAAGTAGACAGACATGAACGTTTACTCTGCCCTGGCAAGAGTTCCCTCAAAGAGCCCCTAAGGAATCTGCCCCTCGGTTTCCCCTTGTATAAAGATTTCATGAGCAGATCCGGACCCTTAGAAAATGTACAAATAACGTCCAACTCTCACTGGACAAACGGAATGGAAAGTTAACTAAATGCTAGATAAGCTTTTGATTTTTATATTTGCATCCTCTTGCCCTCAATAAAGTCTTTTTTTTTTTTAGTTCCAAATTTGAGACAGCATGTTTGTTCCTCATTTCGGTTAATGAAGAATCCACATCCCCTTGAGAATCTGGCATAGAGCAGAGCAACTTTCACAGAACCTGCAAGAGGGAGAGTACTCTCCATTCAGGTCCCAAGTTCCACTTCTCCAACTGCTCTTTCTTTGTAACTGTATAGGAAGGACCAAAACTCAAAGCATTTGAGAAGGCAGTGGCAGAACATATTCTAATTTTATAACTACTATGGGCCAGGGATATAGCTCAGCGGCAAAGCGATGCCTGGCAAGCACAAGGTCATGAGTTTGGTTCCAAAAAAAAATTTTATACCAACAGCCCAGGCTTGCCTAGTTAAACCCGCCCCTTTCCAGCCCACACCTTGGATGCCTGAGATGTCTGAATCCATTTTTATGGCAAAATGGGGCCCACAAAAAGCCCTTGTGGAAACCAGACAAAGGAGGAAGGGATGTAGTGTGGTACTCCAGTAATAACATGTTGTCAACTCCCGGATGTCAGGATAGGCTGAGCTTGACTTACATACAACATATGGCTTTTGGTTAAGCTGCTGATACTGATGTCCTCAAAGACAGCAAAATATTTCACCCAGCCCTTTTCTATACCTATGACAAGCTTCAGCATGTTTACATTACATGGTTTATGCTTATTAATAACAATACCCTTTTCATGGAGAGATGATCGGAAAGTCCATGAATTGACCCCTTAAATTGTTCCAATTAGGTAAATCAACAAAGATGGAGATACTCTTATGATTGGGGACATCAATATAATTTAAGGAGGAAAATTTTCACATAACTGAGAAAAACACCATATGAAGTCATCATTGCGAGGAAAAGCATATAAAAAAGAACAAAATAGTTCAAATCTAGCTGCAGACAGAAGGAATCCATACTAAAGTCAGGGATAAAAACCAACCATTTTTCTTTGTCTCAGTCAACAAATGAACAGGGCCAGATGAAGCATTGCTTTAAGACGGCATGGTGGCACATGCTCAAGAGGCTGAAGCAGGAAGGTTGAAAGTTTGAAGCCAGGACAGGCATTTTAGCTACACTGTCTCAAAAACACACGACTTGGTCCCATATCCACATCTCAGACATGAACATGTACTCCGTTCTCAAGTCTTAATGGATTACATCAAAGCTAACTAACTGCAAGGGAGTCAGAAGTACAGCTTTACATGGTTCATCCTATCTGCACATGGTGATGCTGAGTTCTAAGGGAAGTCTTCTTTTTTTTTTTTTTTTTTTTTTGGTGGTACTGGGGATTGAACTCAGGACCTTGTGCTTGCCAGGCAGGCACTTATTCCATTGAGCTATATCCCCAGCCCTTTTCTGACTTGTAGGTTAAAGAAATTAAACCACTGGGGAGAGGGGCCTTAGAAGGTAACTTCATTGATAGCCAGGAATAGAGATGTCACTCCGCCCACCATAAAAGGCAAACCATTCCTTGTCCATGACAATGTCTACCCGTCCAGATTTACCACTTTGGGTTTTTGGTTTCCTGCTTCCCAGGAAGCCTGTACTTACTGGGAATGGTGAGGATTAGTGGTCAATTCACAGATGGGCAGATACAACCATAACACAGGGAGATAGGCTTATGAGCTCAGATGCCCCCACCCTTTCAAATTCACACTCGAACAATCCCTGAGGAGGCCCTAGGGGTGCAGGGAAAGGGAAGTATGGACTCAAGTTCACAGTGGGGGTGTGGACTTAGGGAAATTCTGAAACAATGTGTTATTCCAAGCAGATTACCCCAGATCCTGGCACCCAGAAAGGTGCCTGTTGCCAGGGGATCATCTGAGTCACTGTATTAAGGGTGGGTGTGTACGTTGGGGGAGGAGTGCAACACCTTCCTCACTTCAGCCGGTTGTTCAAAGCATGGAGTCTGTCGGCAGCTATAACACAAGGAAAATAAAATGGTTATGTGTGGTCAGAGCCACACATGGCTCTGTGTCAACAAAAGCACAGGGCTCCCACAATCTGACCTGCTGAAACAGCCGTCTAGGCTGTGGGGCTGCAGCCTAATGGCTCCCAGAGGGCAAAGCTGCAGTCATGCCAACAGAGAACAAGAGGACCATCTGGAAAATTCCACTCATTCTGCTAAATGGCTAAGCCGTAAAGCCAGATCCCGCCCCTCTCCACAGCCAGTAATGGAGAAAGAACAGAAAGCAATTCAGAAAGTCTGTTTCCAACGTGCTGCAGAACGGACCCTGAAAAACAGCGCATTTTCTCCCCTGGACCCATTCCCAACTACCTGAGAGTTAATACTTTTCTCCCCAACCCATCTCTCTGTGAGACCGAGGACAAGTCTATAAACTGTCTCCATTCGACCAATTTGAACGTGACTGTTTAAATGCCTGCTCTAGGTCTTAACCCTTAAGATAGTTATAGACAAAAATTCCTTCATTTGGCAAATATTAGGGGGACGCTGTATGAGCGACAGTAGGCAAAGTTCTGGTGTTACAGAGAAGCAGAGGACCACGGTGCCTGCTCAAGAAGATTATGGCCATCTAGGTTGCAAGGTACTAGATAAAGCAGATGAAAGGTTAAATAACAACAGTCAGCCAAGTGACGTGTGAAGGTCACACCCCACGCCCGTCGCTGTTGTTCCCAATTTACAAGTGATCTGTAACCATTTTATGGAACCTTTAGGGAAAGTGAAAGTTGGCAATATGTATCAGGATCCTTTAATGTGCTTTCTTTGAATGAGTATTTTTATTCCTAGGAGCTTATGTTAACAAACTAATCAAAGACACAAAATTC
This sequence comes from Dinomys branickii, assembly GCA_004027595.1. Classification (NCBI taxonomy): domain Eukaryota; kingdom Metazoa; phylum Chordata; class Mammalia; order Rodentia; family Dinomyidae; genus Dinomys; species Dinomys branickii. The sequence continues at coordinate 5,066 of PVLD010012508.1, read as the reverse complement.
ATGTACAAAAATATTTAATACAGCATGATTCAGAAGAGCTGCAACCTAAATAAAAGCTCAAGCCCCAGTGATAAAGGCACGGTTAAATAGTTTAGTATGGATGTGTATAGGATACTTTACAGCAGGAAAACCTTAGCTTTGAAAAACACTACTAAGATGGAGAAATTCCTGTAGGTAAGGTGGGCTGCAAAATTAGTATACAATGCGACTCCTTTGATTTCTTTCTTTCTTTAGGCAGAGTCTCACTGCACAGTTCAGGCTGATCTCAAACTCACTGAGACGTCCCGCCCCTACCTCCTGAGTGCTGGGTTGTAGGTGTGCGCTACCACGCCTGGCTCTTTTTAACACCGGGGCGGGGAACTGAGACTGGAACTCAGGACTTTGCACTTGCCAGGCAGGCACTATGCACTGAGCTATATCCCAGGCCCCTGGGTCTTTTTAAAATACACGGGCATGGGCGTTCTTGTGAAATTCATAGGGGCTGGGAGGAGAGAGAAAAACCTAAAAGAAATAACTCAGCTGTCAGTTTCCAGCATAGGTGCTGCTGCTGCCTGGGACAAATGTCATCTCTAGAAAGAGGTGCATCATTTTTAAAATTTTATCTTCTTGCTATATTATCTAAATTTCCATAATGATTTTGTTTTTACAATTGAGAAAACAAAACCTCTCAGGTATTTTGCAAGCCTGTATATTTACTGGGGTTCTACCATGAGTTAGGGCCTGTAGAAGATACTTCTTAACCCTGTTCTACCTCTTTAGTCCTAACAATAACCCCTCAAAGGTATCATAATATCCATTTTACAGATGACAAAACTAAGTCTTAAGCAGCTCACTCAAAGCCCCACAAAACCTAGCCTGTGAAGATTTGAAGACATTGTTTCTTTCTGTCTATTCTCCAGCTATATCAAATTGCTAAGAAAATTACTAATTGTGCTACATTTTCAAAAGAGTAAAAGGATCATTATGGGTTGTGTAACATTAATCAGAGAAAATAAGAGGTAGGATGTTGTCTGGTCTTTGAAGATTAGAAGACACATGGATAACAGCTAACATTCACTGAGTTCTCAGTGTGTTCCAGGGTCTGCTCTACTGCTTTGCGAGCGCTAACTCTTTTGCTCCTGTGAACAACGATGAAGCAGCCACTGCTATTGGCCCCAGTTTACAAGTGATCTAACCAAAGTGAGAGCTAATAGGGGGCAGAGGCATGACTTGGATCCAGACTAAGGGGTTTTTTTGTTGTTGTTGTTGTTTGTTTGTTGTTTTATCTTTTTGAGATAGGGTCTCGCTAGGCAGTTCAGGCAGGCATTTAGCTCACTTTGTAGCCCTGGCTAGTCTCGAACCTGCAACAATCCTCCTGCCTCAGCCTCTCTAGTGCTAGGATTACAGGCATGTGCCACCACGCCTTGCTCAGACTCAGGTTTTAGCTACTCTGCTGCCTCCTGGACATAATGATGGCGCAAAGGAATTCCCAGGACACCGAGTACTCAGGAAACAGTGTCAGTCCAGAGTGGCTCCATTAGGGGAGTGTGTTCACACTGAAAGTGCGTGTAGGTGGGATAGGAAAGGTAGGAGGTGTTAACTAAATGATAAATGGTGAAGATGAAAAAATGTGTGAAACACAGCACCAAGGTTCTCAATTAAAAACTGTATGTAAGGCCAGGGATGTAGCTGAGTGTAAGCTGTAAATATGTTCTTCAATGTCCCACCTGCTTTCCTCCTACATGCAAATTCCAATCACATTCCAGCCGCAGAAGATAAAGCAGAGTGGAGATTCACATTTACCTCTCTGAGATACTCTGAGAACAGAACAGGAAGGGGAAAAATTGAACCTAAGTCAGCTCAACCCAAATTTAGTGGAGAGAAAAATCAGGATGGCAGGGCCACAGAGTCTGGGTGAGAAAGATCCCACCTATAGAACACTTGTTCATCTGGTTTCCTAGCAAGAAGTCAACTCATCCACAAAATGATGTGTTCACTCTGACAGTAACGGCTGAATTTTTAAAAAATGCCTGAATTTGGGCAAAGTCTAGAAGGGGCTAGAAAAGCAGAAAGGGTCGTGTTGTCACTGTTCTCGTACAGTCACATCGCACTTTTAAAAAGGACAGACTCGTTTGCACCTGTACTCCGGGCACAGAACTTGGTCTGCTCAACGTGAGACCCTACTCACAGCCACTACCAGAGGAGCCACCCACGCAGGTCGCCTCTTCCTGCAGAGCCTCTGGCCCCTCCCTTCAGCCTCCTTTAGGCCGTCTCTACCAAGGCCCTGGTGGGCAGTGGGCACACTTAGCCTGGAGCCTGTTTTTCTAAAAGGAGGAGGCAGATGATTCAGTTTAGGTCTGTGCAGGGAGGATTCTGCTCCCTCCTACCCCACTCCGGGATACCAGGATGAATCAGTAGTACAGAGTCAGGATTCCTGGCCTTCTCACAAATTTACAGATACTGTCAGGCACAGTGGTGTATGCCTGTAATCCCAGCACTCAGGAGGCTGAGGCAGGACGATCATTGCAAATTCGAGACCAGCTTGGGCTACAAAGTGAGCTCCAGGCCACCCTAAAGTACATAGTGAGACCCTGTCTCAAAAAGACAAAAAAAAAAAAAAAAAATTACAGATACTGCCAAGTATGGTGGTGTATGCTTATGACCCGAAGGAAGCTGAGGCTGAGGCAGGAAGATTACCGTGAGTTCCGGGACAGCCTGAACTACAGAGTGAGACTCCACCTCAAAAACAACAACAACAACAAAGTGTAAGCAAGATCCAAAACATCACATCTCTGGCTCCCTTAGGTGGGGTGCTGGGTGAGCGACAGTGACAGCTTACTGAAGTCACAGCATACAGAAGGAGCACTTGCCTAAAACACCATTTTACCTGGTGATGTTATTTTAAATAGCTTTACTTTAAAACAGAGCTCTTACATAAAACACAGGGGAAAGTACAAAGTTAAAAAATCACATTTGTCATTCTCCTTAGAAATCTCTGGTCCCTGCCCAAGAAGCAACAGTGTAATCAAGAAGCCAGAGTCAAGCCAGACTTCCTGGGCTCAAATTCTGACTGTGACACTTACAGGCTGTGTGAACAAGTCAGTCCTCCTTTCTGTGCCTGACCTCTCCCACCTCACAGGGTTGCTCTACAATTAAGTCATTGTACTTGTAACACCTAGAACAATGGTTGCCCCCATGTAACCGTCACTAGGGTTAGTCCTGCAACGCTATCTAAGTTTAAACTAAAGAGGTTGACAAGAGAGAGACAAAGTCCTGGGAAGCAGGTTGTATGCCAGGGACTATTACAAGGCCTCATAAGTCATCCTCCAACCAGCAGGTCCCTTCCTGTCCCCAAAGCTCCATGGAACCACGTTTTGTCGAAAAAGGAAGAGCTTCGGAGTCAGGAGGAGGACAAAGCTCGCTTGCTCTGCCACCGCTTTTCGTGGCCTCGGGAAAGTTACTTGACCTCCCTGAGCGTTCACTTTTCTCCTTTATACACAGACATGAGTATCCGCGTGGCAGGATTGTTGGGAGGCGTCAAAGAGATAATCACATAAAATATGCCTGTCTGTGCTTCAGCTGGCACGAAGGCAAGAGCAAGATTATCTACTCTAGCTAAGCCTTGATCAGGGAGAGGGCAGACCTTCGTACTGCGCTGGTCAAACATTAATGAAGGGCGGCCTCTTACGACATCCCTACAAGCTGGCACTTGTCCGTTTGTTTCGAGAGAAGTTCTCTGCTTTCTGGCTCCTCGTGAAACGCATCTTGAAATTAGGGTCCAACTACATTTTAGTCACTTTTAGGGCACTTCCTGTGGAGAACTTATGCTTTTAAAACAGCGCAGGTAAAAATGGAGCACGTTAGTTGAAACTCAAAGCAAGCACTGGTCAGATTTAGGTGCTCCTGTGTGACTTTGGACAAGTTACCTAACTTTTCTGGACCTTGGGGGCTGGGGATATAGCTCAGTGGAATAAGCGCTTGCCTAGCAAGCGCAGGATCCTGAGTTCAATCCCCAGTACCACAAAAAAAAAAAAAAAAAAATTTCTGGACCTCCATTGCATCACTTGCAAATTTGAAGGTACAACATCCACTCCTAGAGAGTTTTAGAAGATTAAATGGTTTATACAACCTACACTCATCCCTTCCTGTTTTTCTCCTATAAAAACAGCTGGACATCCAACTTCCCTTCTGAGGCGCGTCCCTCCTCCTGGGCTCTGACTCTCACCTCCTCCCTGCCTTCTAGATTTTCTGCCACCAATCATTTGTCCTTGTCTGTGGCTTCTCTCCATTGCTCCCCCCACCCAGTCAATTCTAATCATTAACTTTTATGTGTGGCTAAGTTTCTCTCAGGAGAAAAAACATCCAGCAAATCCATAGCCCACAAAGTTTTTGGAAAGAATCGGACTTACCTACTGTCTCCATTTCCTCAGCACCTCTTTCTCAGTTCACTCTGAGGTGAACCATGCCCAGCCCACTCCCCTGAGAGTTCTTGAGCTCAGACTTTTACAGAACTCCGTCCGGGAGACAGTCTCAAGCCCTGAATTCATCTGAATGCTCTGTGGGAGTTCTTTTGTTACCCATTCCCTCTTTTAGGATGCTCTGCCCTTGGGTTCCACAAGGTCTTCTCCTTTCCTTCCTTCCTCTCAGGCTTACTCTTATCCTCCCTGTTAGCATCTCTTCTTCTTCCTTGGAAGCTCCTCTTTCTCCCGGACGTTAGGACCTTTTCTCTCTCAGGGGGACTCTCCCCAGGGAAGTTCGCTGCCCATTAGCTCCGCCCAACTCGGTCCTCATCAGTGTAGTAACAACCCTACCTGGATATTCCACAGGCCTGTCCCTAACCCTAACCCTAATCCTAACCCGAACCCAAAACCGAACCCTAAACCTGACCCTAACCCTAACCGTGACCCAGACCCTGACCCTAACCCTAACCCTAACCCTAACCCTAACCCTAACCCTAACCCTGACCTGAACCCTAACCCTAACCCTATCTCTCCCCGGAATCTAACCCACCATCTCCCTTCCTACCTCACTTGGCAAGGGGAAAGCTGACATTCTGGGCGTTCTTGTTTTCAACCAAAATATTCTGT